>CAUYSK010051925.1:0-21346 GCA_963575035.1 Avahi laniger | reverse complement strand
GGGAGGCTGAGGCAGTAGGATTGCTTGAGCCCAGGAGTCTGAGGTTGCTGTGAGGTAGGCTAACGCCACGGCACTCACTCTAGCCAGGGCAACAAAATGAGACTCTGTCTCAAAAAAAAAAATGTAATGACTTTGAGGTTTCAGGCTTTGCCTTATAGAAAAATATCAGTACGAATAATAAAAATAAGCATAAAAATTGAGATGTATTCAGAGTTTAGTGCTGTTAGGGCAATATGTACATGTCATTTTGCTTGCATAAAACTTTTGTGTATCTTCTCATAGCTTGACATATGGCTACCTAGTGAAATGTATTCTGTAAAAAACAGAATATTGAATTAGTATTGAGACTTAAAAGTTTTATATTAAGTTTGCTGGGTTCTTAATCTTTGTCTAATCTGTATTCACTTTGCACTTCTTAATTAATTCAATACTAATTGAGTCCTTACTCTAAACCTGACACTGTGTTTAAGTGCTTCACATTTATTATCAAATTTAATCCTTTGGGTGGCCCTGTGAAGTGGTAGGTATTATATGATCAAATTTTACAGATTGGGAAGGTGAGAATAAAAGATTATAAAGATTCAAACCAGGTCTTTCTAGCTTCAAAGCTGTTAACTATTAAACATGCTAAACCTGATGTGATTTGTGTTTTAGTATTTGAAGAGTGGTGATAGGGAGAATCTTGGAAAAACATTTAGGAAGTTCCCCACCCCACTCCAAACATTGAGTGCATACTACGTGCCTGATACTTTCATAAATATTATATAACAGTAACAACATTTATTGTAGTTAACGTTTGTTGAATGTAAACTGTGTGCTATACATGCATTCTTCCTGTTTGTTATTATAAACTATTTCAAAAATATAAAAACATGTAGAAATAATAAACCTTATATATCACCACCAGGCTTTAACAATTTTTAACGTTGTTATTTTTTCTTTATTAAAAAATGACTCACAGTTGAAAACCCCTGTGCATTACTCTTAGATCCCATCCCTATCTTAAAATCTTCCTGCTATTTTCTCCTGCTACAAAAATGTATCTGCTGTCCTGAATTTGATGTTTATATTTTCCACATGCATTGTTTAGTTAATCTTCACAAAAACATATGAGGTAAATTCTGTTATTATTTATATTATACTTTACAGGTGAAGAAACTGAGATTTAAGTTCTTGCCTAAGGTCAATGGACATTTGGAATCAGAACTTGAACCTTCAGCCTCTCTGTCTCTAAAACGTACACTCTGACCACTTTTCTGTGCTTCCCTAATTTTCATTCTCTGCCTTTAGCCCCCACTTTTCTCTCACCTGACCTTTTGTTAAGAATCTGTCTAAGGACATCACTATTCTGATGTCTGACAAAGTACCTCAGCATGTCTAGGATATAGTTTATACTTCTATCCATACTCACCCCCCTGACTTGCCTCTTGTGTTTTCCATCTCATTGAATGATCCCACTATCAGTTTCCAAAACTTTTCCCTCTCCTTCAACCTCTATATCCATTCACTAATTCCTGTTGTTTCTACCTTTAACAAAAATAGCTTACAACCATTTGCTTCCCTCTATCCCTGTATTGTATTTTCCTAGCCTAGGCTACCGTCATCTCAGGACTACTGTATAATAGCAGTGTCCTAATCAGTCTCATCAGTCTGATTTTAAAAATATTTTCTGTTTTATTCTTTTTATACCAGAATAATTTTTCTAAAATGCAAATTGATCGTGTTCCTAATATGTTAAAAATCCTTCACTGGTTTACCACTGCCCTTAGGATATAGTCTAAATTACAGGGCTTACAAGACTCTTCATTATTTTGCCCCTATTTAGCTCTTCAGCCTCAGATCTGCCCATTCCCCTGCCATTGTACTCCAGCAATATTAAACTTCTTTCAGATTCCAGTTACTTTTTTTTTTTTTTTTTGAGACAGAGTCTCACTGTGTTGCCCGGGCTAGAGTGAGTGCTGTGGCATCAGCCTAGCTCACAGCAACCTCAGACTCCTGGGCTCAAGCAATCCTTCTGCCTCAGCCTCCTGAGTAGCTGGGACTACAGGCATGCGCCACCATGCCCGGCTAATTTTTTCTATATATTTTTAGCTGTCCAATTAATTTCTTTCTATTTTTAGTAGACACGGGGTCTCGCTCTTGCTCAGGCTGGTCTCGAACTCCTGAGCTCAAACAATCCGCCCGCCTCGGCCTCCCAGAGAGCTAGGATTACAGGTGTGAGCCACCGCGCCCGGCCAAAAAATAATTTTTTTTAAGTGGAAAAAGTAATGTTTTAGTAGGGGAATAAGGGTGTCTGGGACTTTCCTCCCTTTCTGTTCCCTGCTTTTTAGCCCACGTGGCCAGTGTAGGAGTATGTAGGAGGGGTCCGCTTCCTCCATCCACTTTGAAGTGTGATCTTCCCTCTTCTAAAATGAGAGAGGATCCTCAGGATGCCCTTAGGCGGTGACAGGTTCTTAACAGCTGTGGGGCCCAACAATATAGAACCAACACTGAACTCTAGAGGTGAACAGGATATGAGTAACCACGTTGGCCTTTTGTCAAGTTGACTATAATTGTTTCTGTGTTTTTTCTTGGTGGTGTGAATGTGAACTGATGAGACTAATTTAGAAAAACAAACAAATATACCAGAAGAGAAACATCTACATAAGTAGTTCCCTTTGAAGTACTTGTTTTGAGAACTCACACACTTATTTCAAAAATGTTGCCATTGTTCAAATAATTTTTTGAATTTTGGGGGGAGAGGAGTCAAATTGATTTTAAATTGGTTTATATGAAATATTTTTCTAGCTCCATGATTTTTAATAAAAATCTTGATACCCAGTACTTTTTTAGTTATAGTAAAATGGGTATTCTCATGTTTCTACTGGCATTATAAATCAGTGAAAACCTACCAGAAAGCAATTTGGAAGTAAATATCAAGAACCACCAAATGATTGTCGGTTAAAAATAAATTAAAAAAAAAAAAAACACCAAATGTTCATATGCTTTGACCCAATAGTCCCACTTCTGGTAACCCAGACTGAGGAAATTAGCTGAAGAATAGAAAAAAAACTAAATATATTTCATAATAAAAATCTTGAAACGACCTAAATGTTCAACAAAAGAATAGCACTTAAATAAATTTTGATTACATTATCTTTTATGGCTCAATAGTATTCTATCATGTATATATACCACCTTTTCTTTAACCATTTGTCCGCTGCTGGACATTAGGTTGATTCTATACCCATGTGAGTAGTACTGTGGATAAAAATACCAAGGCAGGTATCCCATTGGTACGCAGATTTCTTTTCCTTTGGATTTCAGTAGTGGTGTTGCTGGATCATATGATGGTTCTATTTTTAGGTTTTTCCTTAGTTTTTTAAAAATTCATTTATATATTTATTTTAGAGACAGGGTCTTGCTCTGTCACTCAGGCTGGAGTGCAGTGGCACAATCATAGTTCACTGCAACTTTGAACTTCTGAACTCAAGAGATCCTCCCACCTCAGCCTCCCAAACAGCTAGGACTATAGGCACCTGCTACCTGGCAATTTTTTTTATTTTTGTAGAGATGTGATCTCACTATGTTGCCCAGGCTGTTGCAACCCCTTGCCTCAATCAATCCTCCCACCTCAGCCTCCTAGAGTGCTGGGATTACAGGCGTGAGCCACTGTGCCCAGTCTACTTTTAGTTTTTTAGGAAATCTCCATGCTATTTTACATAGTGGTTGTACTAATTTACTTTCCTACCAACGATGTATAAGAGTTCCCTTTTCTCCACATCCTAGTCAGCATCTGTTATATTTTTGTCTTTCTAATAATAGCCATTCTAAAGTTACTGACATCTTTTATCAAATTAACTTTGAGAATTTACACTGTCATAAAAAGTTTAATTAAATGTTTATTTATTTATTTTCTTTTTAAAGGCAAGCACGAGGAGAAATTTATTGAGCGGGAGCAAGACAGGATTATAGAGCAAGAGGAAGACATAGATTTACAGAGCAAGATACACATAACACAGGTGATGAACAGACCCCTTGTCGTAGGGAGAAGAGAGCAATTAAATGTTTAATAGTTACAAAGTCAAAGGAGTGAACATTTCCAAAGTTCCTGATTTACATTGCTATACATCTGCTACTAGATTACTCACCAGAATTTACCACCTTATTAGCAGATTCATTGATTAATGACTATGCCCCTCCCCAGAGTTTGGGTTGTTGGTGCTGAGCTTCCAGTAGGTGCTCTTTGACCCAGCATTTCCACTCAAGGCATTTCTCCTACAGAAATAATGCAAATAAATACGATCTTGAAGGCTTTCATTACTGTATTGGTAATCGGAAATAATTTGAAATCATCTAACCAATGATAGGGGCATTTCTAAATAAAAGATGACACAACCTTAGTGTAGAAAATCAGGTAGCCATTTAAAATTGTGTTTTTTCAAAGAATATTTTACATAGAGAAAATGTTAAGAAAAAAGATGTTAGGTAGATAAAAGCAGGATATAAAAACAGCAGTATAATTTAATTTGTGCAGTTTATTTAAAAGATATAAATATATATGTATAGTTGTATATATATGTACATGAATGTGTATGAGACTGTCTAATGATCTACCTAAAAGGGAAGGGGTCATCAATGTGTGATGGAATTACAGGTCATTTTTAAAAATTTTCTTCTTTATATTTTCTGTAGAGTCAGAGGAATATATAAAGATGACTAATAAATTCCTATCCTCAAAAAGAATTAGCAGCCCGACAGAAGACATACGATTTACAAATGACAAAAATGTAAAACAGAATATAAGAACTAGACACTTGCTGTCTCATTCTTTGTCCTCCATACATTTTCCTTTGGGGAAAATACCCTTCCAGCCTGTATGTCTTCTTTTATTTTGGGACACAGTCTCACTCAGTCGCCCAGGCTAGAGTGCTGTGGTATCAGCCTAGCTCACAGCAACCTCAAACTCCTGGGCTCAAGTGATCCTCCTGCCTCAGCCTCCCCAGTAGCTGGGACTACAGGCACGCGCCATCACGCCTAGCTAATTTTTTCTATTTTTAGTAGAAACAGGGTCTCGCTCTTGCTCAGGCTGGTCTCGACTCCTGACCTCAAGTCATCCTCCCACCTCAACCTCCCAGAGTGCTAGGATTACAGGCGTGAGCCACCACGCCCGGCTGCAAACAAGTCTTCTTCGGGGAAAATGAAGCCCAATATGACAAAATATATGAGCAAAAATCATATATATTTATGGTGTACAACATGATGTCTTGATATATGTATAAACTGTAGAATGGCAAGTTTGTAGTGACAACACTTATAATTCTACTCTCTTGGCAATTTTCAATTATAAAATGTATTGTTATTAACTATAGTCACCATATTGTGCAATAGATCTCTTAAACTTATTTTTTCTCTTCTAGTTTTTCTTTTTTCTTTCATAAAATCTCTAAGTCCTATCTTAAACTTATTTTTCATGTCTAACTGAAATTTTGTGTCCTTTGACCAACTTCTCCCCAATGCCCCCACCCTCAAAATACCATATTTGATTTTAAGAGACATATTTTTTCCCACATTTTTATAACTATGAAATCAGAATGTTTAGCACCGTTCCAAACATAATGTAAGCATTCAACAAACACTGCCTTAGGTTTAGTGAAACACAGTAATACATGTAATACGCTTTGAAGAGTACCTGAAATAAAGTGTGCAATGAATGTAGAATACATGATTACTGTTATACACACTAAACCATAGTTAACATTCTGAAACCTGTTTATTCCACATAATCCAATCTTGTGGCCATTCTTGTACATCATCAATATAAGTAGATCTACCTTACTCTCTTTAAAGTTACATGATATTCTATAAAATGGATGTACCATTTAATCATTCCTCCCTTAATAAATGTTTATTTTTCATATTTTTTTCTGAGATACCAATAGTGGATATCCTGGTAAAACATCCGTATACACTTGTGCTAGTATTTCTGTAAAATAAAAAACCTGTTGCTTTAAAATACTACCTGAAAAAAAAAAAAAAGACCTGGAAGTAGAGTCACTCTATTATACTCGTATGAGAAATATCTAATAGAAATTTCCAGAGTGAAAGAGGCATATGAGTGTTAATCAAGATCCTGATTTAGGCAGGCAATATGCTATTATGGGAAGCACACTAGACTTCAAAACAGAAGACCTGAATCCCAGTCGTGGGTCTACCATTTATCTAGGGATATATTGCTTGTTCTTTTACTCATTTATTCAAAAATATTTACTGAGTTCTCTCTACTCCATGTCAAGCACAGTGTTAAGGCCTAAGAATACAGAAATGAATAAGACACCGCCCTTGCCCTCGAGAAATTTACAGTAATTGGCAGAGAGATAGACACAAACAGATGCCACTTGCTAACCAAGTGACCTTGTAAAGTTGTTTAACCTCCATGAGTGTCTGTTTTTTTTTTTTTTTCCTTTAAAATGGATAATAGTCCTTATACCACAGGGTCATTGTGAAGATTAAATGAAATAATGGGAAGTGCCCTCCACAGTGCCTGGCACATAATATGCACTCAGTTAATGAGAGCTATCATTGTTGTTTTAGTAAGAAGATTTTTGTTATAATAATTTGTTAACAATAATATAGCATATACAAAGTGACACTCAATAAATATTAGTTTCTTTTCTTGCATTTTTATGTTGTAACAAAAGGTCAATCAGCAGATAGAAATGCAAACATCCCTATATTTGAACACAACATTGATCTCCCTGGTCCATGTGTCACAGAGCCAATTCTTCCTTAGCCACACAGATTTCACACCTCTGGCCATATCTGAACACCTGGAATGAGGATGCATACCTCCCTGCTCATATCCACCAGTAATCATGGAGACAGGATATTAATTCAGGGCTGATGGCTGCCTCTGGTGGGGTTCTTTTTCTCCTGGTTTACAAAGCACAACACAGTGCACCCCATTCTTTTTTTTTTTTTTTTTTTTTGAGACAGAGTCTCACTGGGTTGCCTGGGCTAGAGTCTCGTGGCGTCATTCTAGCTCACAGCAACCTCAACCTCCTGGGCTCAAGCAATCCTTCTGCCTCAGCCTCCCGAGTAGCTGGGACTACAGGCATGCACCACCATGCTCGGCTAATTTTTTCTATATATTTTTAGTTGTCCGATTACTTTCTTTCTATTTTTAGTAGAGACAGGGGTCTCACTCTTGCTCAGGCTGGTTTCGAACTCTTGAGCTCAAACGATCCGCCCGCCTCGGCCTCCCAGAGTGCTAGGATTACAGACATGAGCCACCGTGCCCGGCCTGCACCCTATTCTTTTTTTTTTTTTTTTTTTTTTTGAGACAGAATCTCACTTTGTTGCCCTGGCTAGAGTGTGCACCCTATTCTTAATGGGGTCACTTGTTTGCTTGATACTGATTTTTGCAAAATAGTTTCTTTTCTTTCCCACATGGATATAAAATAAGAATTAAAGGAAGTATATCTTGATACCGAAGATTCTGAGCTTTAGTAACTAGTTAAATTTAAAGATAATTCTAGAGGAAAATTTTAGCATAATTAAATGATAAATATTTTGGATGGGCTCTCTTGTTTTAGGGATTAACTAGGATCTGATTACTATAATAGATACCTTATTTTCATTTTTTTTTTTCTGTTTCTTTACTTCCCTGGAGGATTTTAAAAGCACCAGTATTTATTTTTCCTTTCTGGATGTGCGGTTGACTACATAGATCATAACACATTCTTCTGAGTTTTTGTTTTTTTTTTAAGAGACAGAGTCTCACTCTGTCACCTAGGCTGGAGTGCAGAGGCATGATCATAACTTACTGTAAGTTCAAATATCTGGGCCCAAGCAATCCTCCTGCCTCAGCCTTCCGAGTAGCTAGGACTATAGGTGCACCCCACAACACCTGGCTGATTTTTAAAAATTTTTTTTGCAGGCCCAGGATCTCATTATATTGCCAAGTTTATCTCAAACTCTTGGCCTTAAGTGATCCTTCCGCCTTAGCCTCCCAAAGTGCTGAGATTACAAGCATGAGCAACTACACCTAGCCCTCCCCTGAGTTTTTGACAAGCTGACTCTCCTTGCAGAGGTAGTAGTGCGGTGGTCTAGAGCCCAAGTTTCAGAATCAGGCAGACCTGAGTTTGAGTTCTAGTTCTTCTGCTTACTGGCTCTGGAGTCTCAGGCAAAAATCTCTGAAGCACAGTTTTCTTACCTGGGAAATATTAGTGTCATTAAACTATGACATTAACATTATAGAATAAACATAAGTGTTAAAAGAAATAATACATGTAAACTGCTTAACAGAGCTCATGGTAAGTGCTTCTAGTTTTTAGTTATGATCATGATCATTTAAATTTGCTTTAAGGTACCTCATGCTGTGTTTTGACACACAGTTGATGCTCAAAATACGTAGCTATTGCAATAAGTTTCTAACTGCTAGGGTTATGGCTTCATTATTTATTTTCAAAACTTTATTAGTGATAGTGATTACACGATCTTTAGCCTAGTACTTAGGAACTTGTCTCATCATCTTGGTAACCCTGACAGTGCCTGGCACATAGTAGGCACTCAGTACAGAGCTGTTGAATCACATTAAATTGAAATGAACATCCATTCAAATATTAGTATGAGAGCTGTGTCACTAAATAGCTGTCATTCCAAATTGACAGCCAACCGTGACACAGACATGCTTACACAGTTTGTAAGCCACGTAACTTCTGGCATTGCAGATATCTCAATTAATATTCTATTTGCTTTCTTAAGGGTCACTCACATGACCCTTAGAAAGAAAGGGTAAACCAACAGAAGTATCTAGCTTAGCAGCGAAAAGAATGAACTTTGTTCTAGGTAGATACAGGCTTACCTCCTGGCTTCAGCACTGGCTAGTGGGGTCAGGTACTTCATCTCTCCGAGCATCAGTTTTCTCATCTGTGAACAGGAGATAATAATAGCACCTATCTCATCAGGTTATTGTGAGAATAGTGCCTTCCACCTGCTGTTCTCTTTGCCTGAGACACTCTTGCCCCATATTTCACCTTGATAATTCCTCCTGCTTTTTCAGCGTGACTGTGACTTCTTCCAGAATGTCTTCCCTGCCGCCCACGGTAGGTTGGGTCCACTGTTATACTCTCCCTCTAGCACCTGTCAATTACTCTTTGTATTACTTCTTAAACTACTCTCTTTTTTTCTGGATTGTGAATTCCAAAGGATAGGGATGGTGTCTGTTTCATTCATTCCTGTGTCTCCAATGTCTCATAGTCCCTTGGTACGTAATATTTTGGGTAGACTGGACTTGTTAACTGAGTGAAAAACTGAGACAATAATGCACAGAAGTACAGAGCCTAACATTTAACAAGCTCTCAATAAATGAAAAATATTATTATTAATAACGAAATATTGGTGCTGAGATTATTCACATTGAGAAAACTAATACAGTGGGAAGAGCCACAAATTAGAGACAGGTATAGTGAATCTAGCTCTGTATCTCATTTGTTATACTCCCTCGGGTGAAACGTTTATTCTTCTCAATTTTTCACTATTAAAATGAACATAGGATATTCACCTTGGTGTCCAACTCTACCTGGTTCTCATAAAATCTGCCCTTTGCCAGACCACACCTAAAAGGCTGCCCTGCGTATGCCCAGAGTTTCTAGATGTAGATCCTGTACTGCCCTTGCGCTTCTCCACTTTCTCATCTGCTAATTGCTGACCCCTGACCCTTCTCCATTCTGATCCTGCCTACCTCCTCAATTTGTTACACCAGTTGGCTACCTCCTAGCTTCTAGCTTTAGAATACACTTGTCCTCAAGATAAAGACCAAAATCCTTAAGGTGCCAAATGAAGCCTCATGTTCTGCACACCATCTTGCTCACTGTGCTCCAGCCACCTGGTTACCTGGAGGCACTGAACTCCCTGACCCAAGGCCTTTGGATGCACCAGGCCCCCTGCTTTGAGCATTGTCCGCTCTTTATCAGGCTGACCCCACTCAACCTCTGTGTCTCATACTTGGCTCCCTTGGAAGAAATTAGGTCTTCCTGCCACCTTCCTTATAGATCAGGTGTGATATATAGTGTCAGATATTCACATTTTCAAAGAGAAATTAAGTATCTGGACTTAAATGTGAAATTTCTGTTTTTAATGCTGGCAAATAATTTTTAAAATGTAAAACACTGTGGGCCAAACCGAAATATCTGTAGGTTAGTGACTACCTGTGGCCTGCCTGTTTGCAACCTGTGCTGTTCAACCTTTAGCTATACTTGGCAACTATTTCTGTGTTAATCATCACTCCATTTATTAACTGTCCATTACATGCCAGGCACTGTCTAGTTGCTTTACATAGATGATCTCATGTAATCTCCAAAACCATCATCGAGGTCAAGTAAGGTTCAAGGAGGTTAAGATACTTGCCCAAGGTCACAAGCTGTATGTGGTAGAACCAGGTGTTAAAGGTCCTTCCACTGGACTTCTGTGTGTCGAGGTATAATCTGTCAGTTTAGAATAGGAGCTGGGCGTGGTGGCTCATGCCTGTAATCCCAGCACTTTGGGAGGCCATGGTGGAAGGATCATTGGAGGCCAAGAGTTTGAGGGCCAGCCTGGGCAACATAGCAAGATCTGTCTCTACAAAAAATTAAAAAATAAGCTGGGTGTGGTGGTGCATATCTGTAGTCCTAGCTACTTGAGAGGCTGAGTCGGGAGGATCTCTTTAGCCCAGGAGTTCAAGGCTGCAGTGGGCTATAATTATGTCACTGTACTCCAGCCTGGGCGACAGACTGGGACTTTGACTCAAAAAACAAACAAAAGAACAACAACAAAAGACTAGGAGAGGCTCTGAAGCGCTGCCTAACAATGACAACTATTAGTATTTGTTCTCTGTTCCCTATGTGTCAGGCATTGTGCTAAACACTTTACATGATCTAATTCAATCCTCACAACACCTATATAAAGGAGCTGCCGTTATATCCCCATTTTATAGATGAAGAAACTGAGGTATAGAATGGGTATCTGATTTACCCAAGGTAAAGAGAGAATTAAAACTCAGGCAATCTGATGTCACAATCCCCACTTTTAGGAACCCCTGTTACCAATTTTGGCTTGTGGCAGAGTGTGGGCTGAGGGAGAAAAAGGAGAAATTTGTGAATCACTCTTTTTCCAATCTAGAGCCCTACAAAGGACTCAACAGAGAAGAATCCCCCTGGGTATTTCCATGAACCTGATATTGAGAGATGTGGCCTGCAGGTGGCAGCAACATAAATCGTTTCTTTAAATTTTACAATACTCACAGCTATGGTGAGGAGACTTTAAAAAGTCACACTCACTCATTTGCATGTTGTCATCTGATTGGCCCAATTAATTCTTTGCCAATTCATTGACTTTCTCAGCTCAGGAGAATTGCCAGGCTTGTGGAGCCCTGCCCAGCAGGAAAGGAAGAGAGATCCCTCAGGATATGAAACTATGGTAAAATCATCTAGTTCAACCATTGTGATTTTATTTTTATATGGGGGGGGGGATTCATCCAGATATTTATTAAATTCATAACCTCTGTAAGATGTTCTTTTTTTGTTGTTGCTTCGTAGCTGTCTTTAGTTCTGGATTCTGTAAGATGCTGGTCTTACAGAAATAAAAAGTACATCATTTGAAGCTGGGTGGCAGTGGCTCACTCCTGTAATCCTAGCATTCTGGGAGGCCAAGGCGGGAAGGATTACTTGAGCTCAGGAGTTCTAGACCAGCCTGAGCAAGAGCGAGACCCCATCTCTACTAAAAATAGAAAAAAATTAGCTGGGCAACTAAAAATCATCCGGGCATGGTGATGCGCGCCTGTAGTTCCAGCTACTGAGGATACGAGACAGGAGGATCGCTTGAGCCCAGGAGTTTGAGGTTGCTGTGAGCGAGGTTGACGCCAGGGCACTCTAGCTCAGGTGACAGAGCGAGACTCCGTCTCAAAAAAAATATTATGCATTGTGTATTTGATAGTTACATAGATTTTTCTCCTAAGATGTCTTCTAGAAGTGTTGTAGCTTTAGGTTTTATATTTAGGGCTAATTTGGGTTGTAACACAATGGATTTGGCATTTAGAAAGATCCTCTGGCAGCAGCAAGGAAGGTGTTTGGAGGGTGATAGCTTGGAGACCTGAAACCAGTGAGACTTGGAGAGGGATGATGATGGTGGCTTCCACTAGGTGATGGTAGTGGAGGATATGGAAAGGAGTTAAAATATTGGAGACGTAGACTGAATGGACTTCGTGGCTTGAAGGAGATGTCAAGAATGATTCCTGGGTTTCTTATACACAAAATTGAGGATAAATTGCTTGTAAATTTTTTGCACCTCAAATTGGCCCTCAATACATAGTTTTTTTCTTTTGGGGAGATTATGATTGAAGTTTGGTCAGACAGGGACACAGTTTTCTAAAACCGCACACACTTTTATCAGTTCCCTTCTCGGAGCACTATTGAGCCCTGTCCTTCCAAGCCCAAAGCCCTTTGGCCTCCCTCGGTATCAGGAACGTTGCCAAAGTTCTTGTACATGCAGGGCGCCGGCAGCCGGCGGCGCGTACCCGGAGAGGCCGTACAGGGACCGACCGCCTGGAGAGAAAAGGCCTTGCAGTTCCCGCCATTTTGTCTTGCTCGCTGCACAGCGGGCCCTGCTGGGACTACAAATCCCGTGAGCCTTCGCGGCGGCACTTCCTACCCCTAGCTGTCCCGCCCGCTCCCTTTCTCCCCCTCCCCGGGGGCCAAAGGCTCTGGCTACAGCCGGGCGGCCTGCGGGCCAGGTAGGATTTCCGGGGAAAGTGCTGTGGAGTCTGAGGAGGCGGCGGCGGCGACCTGGGTGAGTTCAGCTAGCAAGGGAAAGTGAGCGGGACGCGCGTGGGGTCGGGCTGCGGGTGCCTCTCAGGCTCGGGTCCACATTCTCGGCTCCGCTAGGGGGTCGCGGTCCGGGCAGAGGGTAACGGCCCAGGTCGCAGTCTTGTCTGGCCAGGGCGAGGCGGTTCAGGACCGCCGCCTCCCTCCTCGGCCCTCCCGCAACGGTCCCGCCGTGGCGTCTTCGCCTGCAGCAGGGCCCGCACAGGCTCGCCCTCTCCAATCTCCGAGACTTAGCCGGGCCCTTTTGTCTAGGCGGCTTTGCGCCCCCTTTGTGCCCGTGCGTGGAGTTGCCTCTTTGGGGGAGCCTGCCGGGCCAGTCCCTGACGGGGACCGCTCCCTAGGGATCCGGTTACAGTAACCAGATCGGATCAAAGTCCATTTTTCAAAACCGACCTGCACCCCGGCTAGCAGAACGAAGATTTTGGAGCTAGTAAGAGTTTCTGTAGAAACCTCGAGGTTATTGTCTAACTTTAACGTCAGCACCGGGAGGCTCCAGGGCACTAATCTCTAGGCGTTTTTCCTGGTAGAGGAATGAGTCTATGGAAAAGAAGCGACACTCCCCGCCCTGGGAAACGGGAAAAAGATAGAATTTGCTGCGGTGTCTGTATAGGTCACAAATGTGATGGGGGCGGGGGGGCGCAAAGAACCAATGCGAATGGCAGAATGGTAGTTCACACACCTCCCGAATCTCGGAGGAGAGTAAGTGATTTGCAGGGCATCATTCATTGCTTGCAAAAAAGACACCAGTACTTCATCCGGCCACCCAGCTCCTCGCTCCCCTCAACCGCATCCTTTTCTTATTTCTTTTGTTTAAAACAAAAAGTCGAAAGGAAAAAGTCCATTAATAGAAGGATCTGCTTTATAGAGAAACCGGAAATCTAGTGGCTTCTAGAAAACACTTTTTCACTAAGCAAAAGGAATGAAGCCAGTTTAGGGGAGGAGAGGTGGTAGATTCTTACTGGAAACCTCTTAAATGCGTGCTTTTGATCAAATTTAGTTAGATAGTGGTAACTTTGTAAATGTCCCGTTGGAAGACTGCATTGCTAGAATCAGGTAAAGTAAAGCTTTCTAAAGGCCGTTGCAAATACCCCTTTTGAAAAATAGATTAATTAGCATTTCAAGTCTCTAGAATGGGAACAGCCAGGATCTCTTTACCTGAATCAGGGAAGGTTATTGGAGTTATATAGGTTAATTCTCCACTCTAGCCAAGTAGGCAAATAAGGCCCTTTTCACATTATTACTTTGATATCTCGTATTGGAAGTGACTTACTCTTGAGAATCCCAGATTGTTTTAGTAATATTGTTTAAGGATGGTAGGTCCTTAATGTGGTTCTTTAATTTTTAACCCAGCAATGAGTAAGGGGGCTTTTATGTTTTCCTGACTATGCTTTGAGGAAGCATCCATGGAATTGCTCTAGAAGTTTTACAAATAATTTACGAAACAGCACTTGCTATTGACTGGCTGTTATTTGTTCAAACATAATTTTATCAATTTTTTTAACAACTTACTAGACATTGTGTAATTTATTTCTCACTACAATTCACTGAGGTGGTTGTTCCTCATTTTACGGCTGCTAAAACCTAGCCTCTAAAATGTTAAGTGACTTGCCCAGGGTTATACTTTAACCCAGATATGGAAAAAGCAGAGTAAACCATACTTCCAAGTCTAGTGCTCTTTCCATTACTTCACGCTTACTACAGCTACTAATCATACAACCACCAACAGCTTTAATTTGCTGAAGTCTAAATATTGGAGAAAAATAATGGAAATATTTTCCAATCAGAGCAAACTGATTTATAAGGAACTGGAATTTCTAGAACTATAAACAGCCTTTCCCATAAGTCATACTGAACATTGGTGCCATCAGTTTGTCTTCCAATACAGTGTGATTACCTTGTGCCTAGGCAGAATGGCAGTTTTATGGAGTCGTTGTGGTGAAAGGGTGGTGAGTCACTTGGTTGTGGTTGTGACTAATTTTTGCTAAAAGGTTTATTAAGAGAAGTATCTTGGAGAACATAGATACAGTAGCTTTGGCTGCTGAAACTAACATAGAAGACAGAACTGAAATTCAGACACTGTACTTTTCTGGTCAAAGCGTCAAGACTCAAGAGAATGCTTTCTTTAGTTTCTGCTTTTAATAAAAACTTTTAATCAGTTTCAAACCTGCAGTTAAGTCTTGGATTTATGTCAGTACATGCCATGAATGTGACATCAGAAATAGAAACCTACTTCACCTCCCATACTTAAACTCTTCTTAGGTAAAATGCATAACATGCCAATGGAATTGAGTCAATACAATTATGTAGTCTAGCATTTCTAACTAGTAGAAGCCTGTTTTAAATCTCTCTTTTATTATGCCATCATAACGGGAAAGAATTTTTTCCTTGTGTTTTTTGCTGTTGGTTTACTTCATTTCCAAATCCCATTCATTCATTCAATCAACAGATATTTATTGAAAGTCTGTTATGTTCTAGGCAGTGTTCTAGACCCTGAGGGAAAAGCAATAAAAACAAAAGTCTTTTCCTTCTTGAGGTTTACAGACTGATTAGGGTTGGTTGAGAAGAGGGAGGAGTCAGACAGTAAATAAACACTAAATAAATAAAATCTCCTCTGTTTGAGCTTTAGTTTTTTCCTCTTTAACATGGGTGTAATGATTCCTGCACAACCTAACTGTGGGATTGTTTCCAAGAGCAAATAGGATAAGTATTTGGATGCATTATATGCTTCCAATTCCTGTGGTAAGTTATTTTTACTACTATTAGAAAATAAAAAGGAACATTGGAAGAAGGTTATTTATTAATATAAGGGAATAAGTGAATGTATGGATTCTTTGGTCTAAGAGAGTCTGACGTCCCATTGTAAAACTTTCAGACTGTTAGGTCTTCACAGGGGCTACAATAACCATTTGTTCAGACCTTTTTCATAGCGTTTATCAAATAAGATTATTATTTATTTAATATTGTTGCAGTTAGCTGCCTTTTTTCTTTTTCTTTTTTCTTAGAGACAGGGCCTTGCTATGTTCAGGCTGGACTCGAATTCCTGGGCTCATGCGATCCTCCCACCTCAGCCTCTGTAGTAGCTGGGACTTTATACGTGCTTGCTGAATGAGTGAATGAATAACAAAAGTAGGCAGGTGCAATTTTAGAGAATACCAGAACCAAAATGATTCTTTTATTTAGCAGATATTTTTGTTTTCC
Source organism: Avahi laniger (assembly GCA_963575035.1). Taxonomy (NCBI): domain Eukaryota; kingdom Metazoa; phylum Chordata; class Mammalia; order Primates; family Indriidae; genus Avahi; species Avahi laniger. The sequence goes on along the minus strand of CAUYSK010051925.1, from coordinate 5,309 downwards.
TCATTGTGTGCTAGAATCTGGATTATGTTCTGGTGGTACAAAGATGTGAAGGCATATAGCCTCTGCCTCCAAAATCTTACTATATTAAACCACATAACAGTGTGGTAAATGTTAAAAAGACATGTTATAAAACAGATAGGGACTGAAAGATTCTGTTTTGGTAACCAGTGAAGGACGGCTTTATAGAGGATGTGATTTTGGAATTTGGTCTTGAGAGATGGGTAGAATTCAGGTAGGTCAGTTACTATTAAGGTTATTCTAGATAGAGGGAGCAGCTTGAGCTTAAGAATGAAGTTGCAAAAATGTAAGGTGTGTGTCTGGGAAAGAAGGAAAAGTCTGGTATGGCTAGAGTATATTGCAACTGGTCTTTAACATATTTTTTTTTTTTTTTTGAGACAGAGTCTCACTATGTTGCCCAAGCTAGAGTGCCGTAGAGTCAGCCTAGCTCACAGCAACCTCAAACTCCTGGGCTTAAGCAATCCTCCTGCCTCAGCCTCCCGAGTAGTTGGGACTACAGGCATGCGCCACCATGCCTGGCTAATTTTTTCTATATATTTTTAGTTGTCCAGCCAATTTCTTTCTATTTTTCTTTTAATAGAGATGAGTCTCGCTCTTGCTCAGGCTGGTCTCGAACTCCTGAGCATAAATGATCCTCCTGCCTTGGCCTCCCAGAGTGCTGGATTACAGGCGTGAGCCACCACGCCGGCCTTTTTTAACATTTTGATTGCCAATACCCCCTTTTGAAAATTTGGGAAAAGCAGTGGATATTTGCTTGAGAAAACTGCACATAAGTAAACATTTGCATATAATTTTAGAACATTATGGGCTACTCAGAGGTCCTTGGACTCCTGGGTTGAGCAGTTGAAGGGTACAGTGGCTGTTGAAGGGAAAGGTGCATGAGCTTGGTGCTGAGAAGGATTCAAAATACTTTGCTGAAACATTTTAGGCTTTATGATTAGGGAATTGCTAAGCCACAAAAGCTTTTTAAACAGGTAAGTGATATAATCTGATCTATTTAGAAAGGTAATTGCTTGCAATCTCAAAGGTAGGTTAGAGGGTTTAGAGAAGATATTAGAGAGTAAGTGCTAAAAGAAGGCAGGATCCACGACTTGTTTTGTTTTGATATTAAAGGATGGGAGAGATTTGACATGTTTGCAGAGGAAGGGAAAGGAGCCCTTAGAGAGGCAGATGTTGAAGGTCTGCACAAGAGAAAACGTAGATAATGAAGAAACCTCAGGAGAAAATAGAACCAAAAGCTTATGGAGAGGTGAACATTGAGAAGGAAAGATAAAGTGATGAGAGAAGACATATTTGGAAGTGATGGAGGTGGAAGATGACATAGGAATAGTTGTTACCAATTGTTTATTCTGTGCCCGGGCACTGATCTAGGTGCTGTTATATGAGTTATTTTATTTAATTTTATAATAATTCCATAGAGTGAGTGAGTGTCCCCATTTGATAGTTGAAGAATGCAGGGTGAGGTGACTCACACTTCTAATCCCAAGAGTTTGGGAGGCTGGGGTAAGGGGAGTGGTTGTTGCCTGAGCCTGTGAGTTCGAGGCTGGAGTGAGCTATGATTGTGCCATTGAATTCCAGCCTGAGAGACAGAGTGAGACCTTGTCTCTAAAAAAAAAAAATTAGCTGGGCATGGTGGCATACACCTATAGTCCCAGCTACTCTGGAGGCCGAGGTGCAAGGATTGCTTGAGCCCAGGAGTTGGAAGTTACAGTGAGCTGTGATCAGGCCACTGTACTCCAGCCTGGGCTACAGAGGGAAACATTGTCTCTAAACAAACAAAAAGACTAAATTTCCCAGGAACTCCATTTTATATGTAATGGAAGAGATCTGGAAATGAGATATATTTTGACTCTAAAACCCAGGTTCATAATTTCTGCCTCATTGGGCCTGTTCATGTCTGAGAACCTCTTTTTTATCTTCCTCACTGAAGGAAAGGATTATCTGCAGAATCATAAAAGGACACGTGGGCTATTGGACTTCAGAGAGTGTCAAAGATTGGGAATGAGGCTGAAGTAGGAGGATTGCTTGAGACCAGGAGTTCCTCTTCTCAAAAAAAAGTTTGGAATAGCAATTGTGGAAAAGGTAAGGTAGCCAACCAGAGATGTGCAAAAGGGTTGTTGAACAGCAATTAGGGCCCAGCTAAAGTCAGAACCAAATTACCCAGCAGTCCATCCATTCTCTCTCCTATATTCTCATTAAAACAAATTTTTTTGGCAATTACTCCTGATGTGGGCCTTAGAAGCCACACTATGTTATAATGAAGCCTCTAATACCACTGTCTCTGAGCAAGTCAAAAGTCTTCTGCTTCAATTTTCTCATCTCTCAAATTCTAGAATGTTAATGATTTACAACTAAAAATATTCCAAGGGGGCATTTTAAGAAAAGTAGTTCAGTGTTGAGTGGCTGTTTGATTTTTAGGGAAGAGATGGTTTAGGGGAAACTATGCAGCTTGATTTTCAGTTTAATTTTTCTATTATGTTTAAAGCACCAATGTTTGTTTTGACAATCTGAAAGCTCTGACATCTTTACTCAATATAATGCATTTACTACCTGTGGAATCTGAAGACTTAGGTTCTAATCCTACCTTTATCACTTCTCAGCTGTAAATATCCACAGACAAATCAGCCAACCTCTCTGGTTACACTCATTTGTTCAATAGGGAAGATAACCCTTTCATCATAGGTGTCAGATAAGATATATGACAGGTCTTTGTAAGCTGTATAGCGTTTATGTGAAAAAAGACATCGTTATACTTGGCAAAGGAAAAGATAGTTGTAGTAGTGTGATCAGTGTTGTATGAAGGAGCACCAGTTTAATACTGAGTGGTAAGGGAAATCTCTCAGGGTATGAGCCCTGTCGATGCATTGAATTTAGAAATCTATTTGTAGTGTATGATGTTCCTAGATGTTTTTTCAGGCATACAGTTAAAATCTAATCTTGAATCAAATCTACAACTTTTCTTTCTTTTTTTAAACTCCAGTATTAAAGATTTTCTACATTTATTCTCTCAACTGTGAACTTGTTAGCTAAATTTGCAGTATTTTTTGTAAAGATGTTGATTATACGTTATTTGAGGATAGAATACTATTTTTATTTTTATATTTTTTTGAGACAGGGTTTAGCTCTGTTGCTCAGGCTGAAGCGCAGTGGTCCCATGGTAGCTCACCGCAGCCTCAAATTCCTAGGCTCAAGCGATCTTCCCACCTCAGCCTCCCGAGTAGCTAGGACTACAGGTGGATGCCGCTACACTCGCCTAATTTTTTTAAATTTTTTTTGTAGAGACAGGGTCTTACTGTGTTGCCCAGACTGGTCTCAAACTCCTGGCTTCAAGCAACCCTCCTGCCTCAGACTCCCAAAGCGCTGGGATTACAGATGTGAGCCACCACACCTGGCCCTTTGTAATTTTTTATATTCTATCATTATAAGATAATTTCTCCATAGGTAAATACTTCATTAAATTCTCAACTTGTGTTTTTATTATTAGCCTTTTTTTTAACTTTTTGAAAAAGTAATTTTGCTATGTGTGGTAAAAATGTTATTCTAAGTTAATTTTTTAAAAAATAATGCTATACCAGTTATTCCCGGTAGCAATTGTTTTGCGAGGTCATTTTGGACTTTGTAAGACTCTGATTATAAAGTGTTCTTATTAATCTTAGGATACTAATATCAGCTAGGTCATTAGAAATTTAAAATCTTTATAAAGGATCACAGATATTTTTTTAAAAAGTCCCTTTTTCATACTAGTATTGATACATTTCTTTCTTATTTACATCAGAATAAGATTTATAGAGAAATGGTTGTTCTTTGGGAAAGCTTGGGCAAGTTGATTGTTTATTAAGCAAGGTTAAAAAGTGGGGCCCTCACTTTTTCCCCCTCTCCACTGAGTGACTAGTAGAAAGGGGGAGGATTCCTAGGAGAGAATTTAATAATAATAGCCCTACATTTTTTCCCCCTCTCTCTTGGATAAATCTCTATTAAAAGTGCTGACAGCCTGGCACAGCGGCATACACCTGTAGTCCCAACTACTCAGGAGGCTGAGGCTGGAGGATTGTTTGAGCCCAGAAGTTCGAGGTCACAGTGTGCTATCTTCATGGCTGTGAATAGCCTATTATACTCCAGCCTGGGCAACATAGCAAGACCCTGTCACAAAAAAAAAATGCTGCCAATAGATAACAATGAATAACTGTATAGAACCAATCATAAGGTGTGAGAAAGCACTTTCTACTTCCTTTTACTTAACATACACCCAACTTTGCCTCCTGTCTCTTCCTCTGAATTTAAATTTGAGGGAGAGCATTATGATTGAGGATATTGGTGTATCTTTACTGTATGAATTAAAACACATCACACAATTCTAAAATTCATGTGAAATCACAAAAAAACCTCTAAATAGCTAAAGCAATCTTGAGCAAAAAGAATAAACCTGGAGGCATCATACTACTTGATTTCAAAATATATTATAGGCCGTACGTAATGACTCACGCCTGTAATCCTAGCACTTTGGGAGGCCGAGGCAGGAGGATCCCTTGAAGCCAGGAGTTCGAGACCAGCCTGAGTAACATAATGAGACCTTGCCTCTACAAAAACATAGAAAAATTAGCCAGGTGTGGTGGTGCATGCCTCTAGTCTCAGCTACTCAGGAGACAGGATGATCACTTGAGCCCAGGAGTTTGAGGTTGCAGTGAGCTATGATGTCGCCACTACACTCTACTCAGGACAACAGAGCCAGACCCTGTCTGAAAAAAAAGAAAAGGAATACCACCAGTACTGGATGTTTTAAATCTCCAAATTCTGCAGAAAGTTGGGCTCAGTGAAAAAAAAATTGTAGCCACTCTGATAGGCAAGGAAAACCAAACCAAAACTAATTTTACATTTGCATTTTCCTAATTAGTAGTTCGGTTGTACATCTTTTCATGTTTATAAGCTCTTTGTATTTCTTCAGTGAATTCCCTGTTACAGTTCTTTGCCCATTTATCTGTTTGTGTGTCTTCATCTCTTAACTATTTTTTTTTTTTGAGACAGAGTCTCACTTTGTTGCCCTGGGTGGAGTGAGTACTGTGGTGTCAGCCTAGGTCACAGCAACCTCAGACTCCTGGGCTCAAGCAATCCTGCTGCCTCAGCCTCCCGAGTAGCTGGGACTATAGGCATGTGCCACCATGCCCGGCTAGTTTTTTCTATATATTTTTAGTTGTCCAATTAATTTCTTTCTATTTTTAGTAGAGACGGGGTCTCGCTCTTGCTCAGGCTGGTTTCGAATTCCTGAGCTCAAACAATCCGCCTGCCTCGGCCTC
>CAUYSK010051923.1:0-11092 GCA_963575035.1 Avahi laniger | reverse complement strand
CCACCTCCACCCTCTACTCTTTGCTCATGTGATTTTTCCAGACCCTTCATGCATGTTCTTTTTTCTTCTTCCCATAAGAGCCAGGGGTCTGGAATTAGTTGGTTGTATCCAAGTACTGACTCCCCTACATATTAGCTGAGTGATTTGGAGAAGGTTAGTTTGTCTCTCAGTGCCTCAGTTTCCTCATCTGTAAAATGGCCGTAACAATAATGCCCATCTGATGGGGCTGTTTTAAAGATTAAATGAGCTAACACATAAAAAGAGCTTAGAAAGTGTCTAGCACAGAGCAAACCCTCAATATGTCAGTCAATGCCATTGTCATCAGCGTTACTCATCCTTCAGCTTGCAACTTGAATGCCACTTCCTCAGAGAGGTCTTCCTTGATACAATCCAATGACGATACAATCTAATGACAATTCAATACAATATCCCTTTTGTACACTCCCAGAGTACCCTCTGTCTTTTCTGTAAATCAGTCAGCACACGTGGTCATCATGTAATTACGTGCCTGGCTCTCGGCTCAGTATCTGTCTTCTCATCACACTCTTAATCCCCGTGAGGCTGGATCTGTGTCTGCTCTTCCCCTAATGAGCCTCTGTGTGCTGGGTGCCTGGTGCATGATGTGCGTTGAATAAAGGATGCCAGATGGATGGACGGATGGATGAATGAATGAAAACGGTAGGCCAGGAAGTTCTTCTACAGGAAGGGACCCTGAGTTGGCTTTTGAAAATGTGAACATGAGCTTCCAGTTGGGTGGAGACGCGGGGATGGTGGAGAATGAGATTGGCACGCTGCAGTGAGAGAAAGCCGCCAAGGCTGAGGCCGGCAGAGAGGGTACGCAGGGAGCCACAAGCAGCCCAGCGTTACCGGGGCGGGGGTCAGAGTCGAGATGAATGAGATGCCCATCTCTCTCTCTCTCAATAAAATTTATATTTTAGACGGTTTTAGGTTGAGAGCCAAATTGGGTGTAAGGTACATGTATACCTCCTGCCCTCAGACGTGCATGACGTCCTCCACTATCAACATGCCCAACCAAAGGGGTGCATCTGTTACAGCCGATGAGCCTACATTGACACATCGTGTAACCCAGAGCCCGCAGCTGACATGAGGGTTCACTCTTGGTGTTGCACGTTCTGTGGGATTGGAGAGGTGGATAATGACATATTCCCACCTTCACAGCACCGTTACTCAGCCAGTAATTTCACTGCCCTAAATATCTTCCATGTTCCATCCTCTCTGAAACCCACCCCCTGGAAACCACTGATTCTTTTACTTCCTGCACAGTTTTGCCTTTTCCGGAATGCCATAGAGCTGGAATCATTCAGTATGTAACCTTTTCAGATGGGCTTCTTTCTCTTACTAACATACATTCAGGTTTCCACGATGTGTTCTCACGGCTGGCTACCTCGCTTCTTTTCAGTGCTGAATAATGTTCCACTGTCTAGCTATGCCAGTTTGTTTGTTCATTCACCTACTGAAGGATATGTTGATTACTTTCAAGTTTTGACAATTATGAATAAAGTTTCCACAAACATCCGTGTGCAGGTTTTTGTGTGGATGGAAGTTTTCAGTTTCTTTGAGTAAATATCAAGGAACATGATTGCTGGTCCATGGGGTAAAGGCATGTTTAGTTTTATAAAAACTTGCCACATTGTCCTCCAAAGTGGCTGTACCATTTTGTATTCCTACCAGCAATAAACGAGCATGTCTGTTGCTCCACATCCTCCCCAGCATTTGGTATTGTTGATGTTCTGGGTTTTGACCATTCTAATAGGTTCGTGGTGGTATCCCATTGTGTTTTAATTTTCATTTCTCTGATGATATACATGTGGAGCATCTTTTCAGATGCTTATTTTCTATCTGTGTATCTTCTTTGGTGACATACCTGTTAAGATCTTTGGCCCATTTTTTAAATAGGTTGTTCATTTTCCTATGATTGACTTTTAAGGATTCTTTATATATTTTGGATACCAGTCCTTTATTGGATGTGTCTTTTGCAAATATTTCTCTCCCAGTATGTGGCTTCTCTTTTTATTCTCTTGACAGTGTCTTTCACAAAGCATAATTTTTTTTTTTTTTTGAGACAGAGTCTGGCTCTGTTGCCTGGGCTAGAGTGCCATGGCATCAGCCTAGCTCACAGCAACCTCAAACTCCTGGGCTCATCCCCCTGTCTCAGCTTCCCGAGTAGCTGGGACTACAGGTATGCACCACCATGCCTGGCAAATTTTTTCTATATATATTTTTTTAGTTGTCCAGACAATTTCTTTCTATTTTTAGTAGAGATAGGATCTCACTCTTGCTCAGGCTGATCTCGAACTCCTGACCTTGAGTGATCCACCCACCTCGGCCTCCCCAGAGTACTAGGATTACAGGCGTGAGCCACCGCGCCTGGCCATACTTTAAAGATTTTGATCATTGTAACTGTGGCATCTCTTTTCTAGTGTATCTGAAAAGGAAATACAGTATATAAGCAGGCAAATAAAATTTTTCATATTATCACAATTGTGTGGTCAGATTCCTTTTACAACTCAGAATAAGAACAACCTTGAGAATTCTTTTCTGATGGCCCATGCAAGTAAAGTAGGATGAAATGTGCTTACTCTTTTATATTAATTTATACCAATGATGGCTAGAAATAAGTATAATCTCACAAATGGATCCAGCTTTCAAGAATATATTTTTGTCATAAAGCGAAGAACAGAATGATGATAATGTAAGCACATATTAAATTGGACTATTACTATCAATACTTAAATGAATTCTTCTGTCATGAGAAGAATATTTCATTTTGCCATAATGATTCAGACATTTTTGAAAATACAGATTAACGTTTAATTTGGCACTTTTGTTGGTCATCTTTCTCACTTTTCAAATATGGAGCTCATTTTAAAATCCAGAGCATTTACTAGACCACATTAAGAATCTACCCAAAACTTTTTTTTAATTTTAAATTAGTTATAATGAATGCATTCATTTGTTCATTTCACTTGTTTAGGAAAATATTTGTATTTAAATTACTAAAAAAATGTGTTGTTTTCTTCCAGATCAGAGACACTAAATCTGCAGATCAAAAAACAACACTTTTGCATTTTATTGCTGAAATTTGTGAGGAAAAATACCGAGATATCCTGAAATTTCCTGAAGAACTGGAACATGTGGAAAGTGCAAGCAAAGGTAATCGATTTGTACCTGCTTTGAGACTATTCCTTGCCTGTATATTTTATTTTAAATGGTAAGATTAAAGAATCTATACACTTTATTAATCGTAAAAGTATTTTTGTTTGTTTACCGATATAAGAAAAGCAGGAATATAGTTTCCATTAGCTTAGCTTATATTTGACAGAATAATGCATTTAATAACCTTTGTCTTCATTTTTTAACACCTCTAGGTTTTCAAAGCTTTCATATCTCTGATTAGATAATATGTCGATTCTTTCTTTTGACAAACACTTAAGTGTATATTATTTGCAAAGGAACCATACTATGGGGCTTTTGGTGATATGAAAATGATTATAAGACAGTTCTTGCTTGAGTGTGTTTAAAATGTAGAAAGTGAGAAAAAATATATTTATATACACATACAAACATGTTATAAAACAAGGATGAATGTGAGAAGTGCTACAGGAAAAGATAATGTCCTGTAGTTCGGATGAGGGAGAAAGTACTTTCAAATGGGTAGATAAGAGGCCAAAGGGTGAAATATGAGGATAGGGTTTTACAGACATATGAAAGAGCTTGTTTTCCAACAGGAGCAAAGTGGCAGAATGTTTTAGGATAGGTGAAGAGAAGATTTGGGATGTTCCCAACACAAACAAATGATAGATATTCGAGGTGATGGATATCCTAAATACTCTGATTTAATCACTAAACATTATATGCATGTATCAAAATATCACATGTACCCCATAAATATATGCAATTATTATGTATCAATTTAAATTTTTTAAAATAACTATAGATATTTATATACATATAAAACTACATTTGTATATATAGCATTTATGTTTTATATAGTTACAGAAAGAGAAATTATATTGTGTACTTTAGCCACTACTGCTACTGACAAAGGTATAGAGCATAGCCTTTTAAGTTAAATGTTATAACTCTCTAATCCTAGCTCTGCTACTTACTAGTTCCATAATCTTAAGCTAATAATTTAAACTTCCAAGTTTTTGTTTTCTCATCTGTAAAATGAGAATGATAGTAACAATAAAATTAAATGAGTTAACTTGTACAAAGCATCCAGTAAAATTCTTGACATATAACAAGTATATAGCTGTTGCTGTACCACTATTTTTTGTAGTAGTAATTGCTATGCTACCGAGAATATTGTAGTTGTTTCTATTGTCTTATTAGAAGGAAATAATCATAAGGATATAAGATATCTATTACATTAAAATATTAATGTATTAATATTTTATCCAGTTCTCTTTGTTTACTTCCTATGCCTGGACTTTTGGTAAATCCTTTCATATTTTTGTTTTAAAATATCACCAACTTCTCTTTCATAATCCATTTCAAGATCAATATCTCTCTGTTGTATTTTGATTATTTCTCATTTTGTGTATTCTTCCTGCTAGCGTATTCAAAAGACTGTTACCAAAAATCCTGTTTTTATCTCACTGTTAAATCCCCATCCTCAAGTTATTTGGACTAGTTCTTTTTCTTTGCCTATGAAATTCAGACTTAGAGTTCTCAACTCAAAAAGTTCTTAAGCACATTCCGCCTGCTTGCATCCCTCTTTCATTTCCTCCTAGTTCTCATTTCAGTGTACTCAGACATATATTCTCTTGAGCTGTTTTTATTCCTTTATAATAATCCTGTCTGTGTGTACGATTTCATGCTATATCCCCTGCCTAGAAATCTCACCTGCCCTGTCCTCTAAGACAACTGACTATCATTTGTCAAATCACTGTTCAGAATCTATTTCCTTTTTCTTTTTTTGAAATGTTTTGTTACTAAAGCCTTAGGAAAAAATACTTTAGAATTCAGTCTGCAGGAAGAAACAAAATATGATGAAAGGTCAAGGCAATTACCTCTTATTTATAGTTAAATACTTTTCCTTGGTATTTCAGTCTAGCTTGTCTTGTTTGCTTAGTGTACGTTTCAGCCCTGTTTGAATCACATTCTGTCACCTTCAGTACTGTGTATAACATACATATATATATATACACACACACACACACATGCACACACATACATTTTTTTTCACATTCTACCTCCAAAAGTAAAAATAGGTCAATACTATATAATTCATTCTCCTTGTAAAATGATCCCCTGCTCTTTAAAAACAAAAACAAAAAAGTACCTTTTTTTCCTAGAGGGATGTAGATAAAATAAACCTAATTCAGCTAAAGAATAAGTTATTTAACTCATATTTACAGAACAATTGGATGACTACCAGTAATTTTTTCTATTTTTTTGCATTATTAGAACTCAAGTGCCTACTTTGGTTGAGTAAGATTTTGTTTTATCTGGTATAGCAAATAGCAAATTTATTTTAGTTCATTACTAAAGTCGCCAGCCTCAAAATTACTGGCAAAGGACGGGGCAGGGAAATCACTTTGAAGTGAAAGGAAAACAAACAGAAAGAAGTAGGTAGGATCCATGGAAAAACTTATTTCATAATTTCCTTTACTCCTCGTAAAGCCAAGCTTCCAAAATTGTGTTTGTTGGAAGATGCAAAGCTATGGTGTAAACCTAGCGTATTTTTCTAGACCTCTGTAACTCAAAGATATTGGGGAAAAACATCATTTTTACATTTATATATATATATATATATATATATAATGGAGTAGAATTCAAAATCTGCATGAATTTTTAAAATAAAACCGATGACTTCAAAGAAATTTCACACTTGTAGCAGATCCCTAGAGGTGCATGTTCAATCTCCTTCCATTAGGAGTACTTCGGTGGGAAAAGTTTCTGAAGTATTGCCTGAAGAATTAGAGAGTGGTTTTGTTTTGAGTTGGGTTCTTTCTTTCTTTATTTAATTTGTTATTCAGTTAGTTATTATTGCAGGGAGAGGCGAGACAAACAGGCAGGGTGAAAGAAGAGAGTGTGTCATAGCCCGTATGAAGTTCAGAAGCAGTCTGTATTATGTAACTTTATTTTCAGGGAAACTAATAAAATAACATTGCTGTGGTCATTTTAATACTAACGAGTCTTCGGAGGAAAAAAATGGTAGTTATAGAAGCTCTGATGACTTTAAAACATTGAAAATACTTTTGATAAACCACAATTGCCTTTTCCCCAATGACTAATTTCAAAGAGTATATATTTGTGTATGTATATATAAAAAAACTTATGGCTAATGGATATATATTGTATAAAGCATTGCTGGTTTACTGGACATATTTGATAAATCTTTAATTTTTTTTCCCCTGTGGCTTTCACTTTAACTTTCAGCTTTGAGGATTTTTATAGTTTGATTTAAAACCTCTACTGTTTTATAGGTCGGCTCCAGGGATTAAACCAAAAGGGTTAGTAAAGTTTAATTAAAACTATTCAATTCAAAAGAGGAAAAAATTTATATTAATGTATTTGAAGGCACTATTAATCCTAAGGTTCTGCATAAATCCAAAATAGATTTCACTTCAGTTAAATTAGTGCCATCCTACAAGATAAAAGCTAGTGAAGTTTCCTATGAACAGTGTTAATTTTTTATGAATTAAATAAATTATTGTGACTTTAATGATCAACTATACCTTATGATATCTGCTGTGTTTCCATGATATTATTAGTAACTGGTTAGCTGTTTATCTACTCTGACTTCTTCACAGGTTTAATAATGATGAAAATTCAGGTTAAAGGAAATGTTGTAAGGGGAAAAAAATCTATGAAATAAAGAAAAAGGAAAAAGGAAAATAATATCAGAGTAAAAAAGTTTGGGGAAAGAAAAAAAATACATTTTCAGAAACTCCAGAGCTGGTGGAAGCTTAAGAGATTATCTAGTCCCTGCTCAAAGGGACCCAAGATGGCATTTAGTCCAACTTTATCATTTTAAAGTTGAAGAAACTGAGAGCCAGAATGATGAAGGAATTGCCCATGACCACACAGTTGAGTGGTAGAGTCAATGTGTGTTTGCAGACCTTGTCCATATATTTCATCCACAGTTTTACTTCCTTTGTGGTTTACAATATACAACAGAGATTCATGCTCACATATTTGAGAACATATAGAAAATAAATGCTGACAAAATAAAAAAACTCACTGGAAGTGTAAATGCTACTTCCTCTTCCATAGCCTCTCTAGCCCCATTTTGACAAAATTAACCCCTTCTTCCTCTTTGTCACAGCAGCACTTTAACCTTATTAGTAATATAGCACATACCACATTTGCATTTTTTATTTAATTACTTGCTTCTATCTTTTCCTCCTAAATTGAGTTCTTTAGTGGCGAGGACTATGTCCTATTTGTCCTTACAGTCTCAGTGCTAGCACAGCATCTCAGATAGAAGTGCTCAATAAATGCTTATTAAATCGAATTGTTTGCATATCATTTTAGTACAGCAGATATATTTCAAAATAAGACATTGTTGGAAGTTGACAAGTTGAAAATAGCAGTCTGAAAGTACTGTTTCCTGTAAATAAGAGAGAAGAAACAAGGTATGTTAGAATAAGGAGGACACTGGGACTTAAAAATATTTTCTGGTCCATATTTTACTTCTTTCAAGGAGAAGGTTGAAATTAGAAACAATCAGGTTAATAATGGAGGGGACCTAATCTTATGGATTAAGATAAGATTAACCAAACCATAAAGGTTTATGGTAAATAGTAAGGACCAAGTCTCATAGGACCTAATGAAAGCCAACTGTCTCAATAGAGTATGTAATTAACTGATGAAATGTCTGCTATCTTTTATTCTAATGCCTGAAAAGTTAACTTTCATATTGTGTAGTGTTAGTTTTATTAAAAATCTTTAAGATTTTTCTATAATCTATGGAACAAAAATCTACGGAACAAAATCCTACTGTTTTTAGAGCATTTAACTTATTGTGACTTATAGAACCTAAGATGTAAGAGAGTGTTAAACTATAGCATTTCCTAATACAGGGTGTTCCAAACATTGCCATACACAGGGAAAATGGGAAATTGTACCTAAATGTACGTTTTTTTACAAAATATTCATTACAAAATTGTACAAAAATTTTTTTGGTATGGAAATTTTTAGGACACCCTATAGATTTAAACTTTGAGTAATCATCTAACTTTTTAGAAGCATAGAATATACGAATGTGATAATACGTCAATATAATTGACCTTAGTTAAATGTTAGTCTTCTGAGTAAAATTAAGTACACGTACCACTATATCATTTTAATAAAAAAGTTAAATTTGTTTGTTCAGCTTCCTTTGGACTTTTTATATATACTGTTTAAAATAACTTAGACATTTTTTGCTGAATGAATTGCATTCTATCCTATCAACACCAGAGAAACAATAAGAAATCTAAAACATTCATAGAAATTTTTTGTTAATTTTTGGTAAGAACATTTAACACAAGTTCTGTCTTCTTAACAAATTTTTAAATGTATGATACATTATTGTTGAGTGTTGGTACAATGTTGTACAGCAAATCACTGGATCTTATTCATTAGTTAAGCAAGATGAGTAAGTTCGAAATAACGTATTTTTAATGTGAAATGTCAAAAGGACTTAAGAAAGAAAGTTATGTTTTCATCTTGCTGGCTAGTAATCTAGTCATTACCGACCAGTGTTTTCAGTTCATAACATATAAACATTCTAATTCATTTTCATTTCTAGAGGAAACTATTACATAAAAATATTAATATCTTCGGGTAACAGTGAAAGGAAACAGAGATCATGGTCATCTGCATTTGAGTAAATTGTTTCAACACGAATCAATGATTTCGTATAAAATTATATAGGAATTTGTCAGGGTACCTTGGCTTTTGCATCCCCAAATCTACTTGTGCTAGAAAATTGTATGCATACCTGTCTCACACCATTACCCTGCCTGTCTCAGAGCCCAGGCATCTTTACCTTTTGCAAACAGAAATGCTGCCCTCTTCTCTCAGCCCTTTTGAGCCTCATGTATTTTTTTAAGGGCCCAGTTTAAATCCCAGCCCCCTATAAAAAGTCTTACCCAATTCTTATAGCTTTCAGTGGTTTCTCACTTTTCCTCCTCTACCATAATACTTATATGAACCTTTTAGTTTGGTACTTGATCCTGTACTCATTTGCATTGCAATATAACAGTTTCCGTATTTATGGCTGCATTCTGGCATGATGCTTTCTCAATTATGTATTTTATCATTAGTCTGCTTTTCCACAGCAAAATCTAACACAGGGTTGACATGGTAAATATAGCTCAGTGAATGCTTATTAAACTTCAACCTGATCATAGCTGCTTTGTTTCTTTAACCTCACAGTGAAACTTTCTGGGTACTTATTATATATAGATTAGCTAAAATATATTTGCAGATATTTAATTTCAACTTCTTACCCATTAAGCAACAAGTAGAAAACCAAGTCTTCAAAAAATATTCTTTAAAAGTGGTTATTGAAGGGAAAAGTAATCTATGCTTTTAGAAATCATTATAGTAGTTACTCTTGGGATAGATTAGTGACTAGAATGGAGTATGCGCAGGCTTCTTGAGTACTGGTCATGTGGAACCCAGCAATCGACTTAGTTACCATTATTGTAGTTTTCACTACTACTAATCCTTCTGATATATTCATCAATAAGGATGAACCTTGTTTAGGAATGTGGGGGTTAGGGATTTCAGGAGATTACCAGAATAGTATCAGAGCTACCTAAGCAAAAGCTTCCGTACTCCATATTTTATACATTTCAATCATGGTTCGAACACAAGGATCAAGCCATAGTTAGTACCATTGCTGTTGTGATTTCTTGAAATTAACTGAGGTCTTTTGCTAGTATTTGGATTCCACAGCGTGATGAGGCAAATTTAGCAAATAGCAACTATAACACTTCCTTGTGTCAATTTTATATGACCCCAACTCCTTTACAATATTTTTATGTGAACCAGTCAGAAGGGAACTGTCAGTCTTTGTTTGTTTTGTGTTGCTTTAACAGAATACCGTAGACTAGGTAATTTATAAAGAAAATAAATTTATTTCTCACAGTTCTGGAGACTGGGAGATCTAACATCAAGGTGACAGCATCTGGCTAGGGCCTTTTTGCTGTGCCTTCCCATGGCAGAAGAGTGGAAGCGCAGAAGGGCAAAAGAGCACAAGCATGAGAGAGAGAAGGAAGGGGGAATAGAACTCGCTTTTATAACAAATCCACTCTCTCAATAACAAACTCACTCCTGTGACCATAATGTTATGGGTTTGCCCTCATAACCTAATCACCTCTTAAAGTTCCCACCGCCCTGAACATCTCCACATTGGGGATCAAGTTTCCAGAATGTCAGTGTTGGGGATACATTGAAACCACAGCACTGGCATTTTTATTTCAAGATTCACTGAAGTAGTAAGGAGAAAACTCTGGCTTCTATTGGAAGCTAATATCTCTGTGGCAAAGGATTCTGGTATAGTCATATCTGAAAGAAGTATGTACTAGAAATAATATGTCTAAGAATGAGAATCATAGGATATTCGTTCTAGTTTCAACATTGACACTAGCTACTTGTTTGAACGTAGTTTCTCCATCTAACTACTCAATACCTAGTTCCTCATTTGTAAAACAATGTTTCTTTTTTTTTTTCTTTTTTTTTTTTTTTGAGACAGAGTCTTACTCTGTTACCTGGGCTAGAGTACCCTGGCATTAGCCTAGCTCACAGCAACCTCAGACTCCTGGGCTCAAGTGATCCTGCTGCCTCAGCCTCCCTAGTAGCTGGGACTATCGGCATGCGTCACCATGCCCAGCTAATTTTTTCTCTATATATATTGTTAGTTGTCCAGATAATTTCTTTCTATTTTTAGTCGAGATGTGGGTCTCGCTCTTGCTCAGGCTGGTCTCGAACTCTTTTTTTTTTTTTTTTTTTGAGACAGAGTCTCACTCTCTTGCCTGGAGCGAGTGCCGTGGCGTCAGCCTAGCTCACAGCAACCTCAAACTCCTGGACTCAAGCAATCCTACTGTCTCAGCCTCCCAAGTAGCTGGGA
>CAUYSK010051921.1:0-12883 GCA_963575035.1 Avahi laniger | reverse complement strand
ACCCAATCAAAAAACGGGCAAAGGACATGAACTGAAACTTTTCAAAAGAAGACAGTATAATGGCCAGCACACATATAAAAAATGCTGAACATCTCTAATCATTAGGGAAATGCAAATCAAAACCACAACGAGATATCACCTAACTCCAGTGTGAATGGCCTTTATCAAAAAGTCCCAAAACAACAAATGCTGGCATGGATGTGGAGAGATAGGAACACTCTTACACTGCTGGTGGGACTGCAATTTAGTACAACACCTGTGGAAAGTAATTTGGAGCAAAGAGCTAAAAATAGAAACACCATTTGATCCAGCAATCCCACTATTGGGCATCTACCCAAAGGAAAAAAAGACATTCTGTAATAAAGACATCTGCACTCAAATGTTTATGGCAGCACAATTCACAATTGCAAAGATGTGGAAATAACCCAAGTGCCCATCAATACATGAGTGGATTAATAAAATGTGGTATATGTATACCGTGGAGTTCTACTCAGCCACAAAAAACAATGGTGATCTAGCACCTCTTGTATTGTCCTGGATAGAGCTTGAGCCCATCCTTCAAAGTGAGGTATCACAAGAATGGAAAAACATGCACCACATGTACTCGCCATCAAATTGGTACTAATTGATCAACACCGAGGTGCTCATGGGTAAGCTCACAACAAATGGATGCGGAGCACACTGTAGGGGGGAAGGGCACGCTTGTAGCCCCGGCTAAGCTTGTAGCCCTGGCTTGGGGGGAGGCTGAGGCATTATATGTAACCAAAATGATTGTACCCCCATAGTATTCTGAAATAAAAAATGAATAAATAAAAAGGAAATAGATCTGAGCAAATGATATCTTGACTCAGACTAACTGGGGCCTCCCATCAGTATTCAATTCATCGATTTTTTCCCTTCTTATATCCACTGTCTTCAAAACTGAGAAAGCTATAATCCAACCACAGACTTGATAAATGTTTCATTTTGTGCCAGATTTTCTAAAGTTTGTTTTTCTGCAATCTGGACCTTCAAAGTAGATTTAAGTCAAATTATAAGGTTATTAGTAATGAGGGTCTGAACATATTTAAAGAGGATATAATCAGATTCAACACAATCTAAAATTTTTATGTCAAGAACAGAGCTAACAAAATAAGAACTAATCAATGAATAATTTAATGCTGATGCCTTGGTTATAGACGTAAGTATAATTCTTCTCGAGTTTGTAATTTGGTATTTTTAGATTTGGATGAAAAATGAGCTTAATGAAGGTCATTGGTTTAACTATATATCCTTGGAGAAATAACTTAAACAAGATCTAGATTCCACAAATAGGTAGTCAATGACTAATGTCTTGGCTGCACCTGTGATACCAACATTTAAATTTCCCATTTAAGCTGTAAGCTATTATATGCTTGATTATGCAAAGTTCAACAGGATTTCAAATTGATTATAAGCATCTGACTAATTTGGTGATATTGTATTGGACTGATAGGAAAGTTGAACTATGTCAAGAGGAATGAGTGATTTTATGAATCAGGTAACCAAGAAGGTGACCTCATACATTTTATTCATTTAACAAACATTGGACAAACACCTCCTTTGGTGAGAGCGCCCGCAGTGAGCCTTGAGTATCAGGCAAACAGACTGGAAATTTTAGTTAACTAAAATGTTATCAGAGAAAATCTAATTAGTGAAAATCTGAGTTAAATATGAAATCTTGAGGTGACACAGTGTGCCCGTCAGAGCTCCATTTAGGGGACAGAAACCACCCTCGATATTTTAATCAGAAAGGGATTAAACGAAGGGAATTGAGAGCTTAAATCATTTGGAGACCCAGAGGAGCTGGTTCAGGCTAAGATCACGACTGTCAGGAAGCAGCTGCTGCCACCACTGAAGCCACCACAACTGCCTCAAACCACGGGGCTGGTGACCCGACACTCGAATGTGGACCCCATCAGCCGCAGACACCAGTGTGGGTCGGACCTCGAGACCCTGCCCAGCGGGGAGCTGTCCTCTTTCTCAGCGTTGTCATCCGTGTCTCCCAGGAGCCTGTCTCACGGGCAGACTGTGCCGTCTGTCACATCTGGCCGCTGCCGCTGGGGAGTCTGAGCACTGTAGCGTGGGCCTTAGCACCTCAACCTCACAGAAGGGGCGGGAACGCATGCTGCGTCCACACGCAGGAGACACGGTCTGTTTTGAAGACCCCTGGTAGCTTCCTGCTTGTGTTTAGAGAGATGAACAAAAATGCAGGAAACCTTCCTCAAGCCAGTCTACGTTTATAGGCAACTTCATAAATGGCTAAAGTTTAACTTTGTCAGACTTTAATCCAGGTTCTTATGGGTTAAAGAACTTCAGACATGCGTCCAAAATCAATCTTCAGGTAAAATTTTAGCATCTGCATTTAGTACAAAGAAACATATTATCACCTCAATAGCAGTGTCCCTGATGACACCGAATCCAGCTTTACCTAATTGTTGGATTTCAAGATAAGAAGTAACGATGCTGCTGCTGCTGATGACACTAAAATAATAATTCAGTGTTTGAGCATTAGCCAAATTTCAGGTGACTGTTAAGCATTACTTGTTTCATCTTCACAACTAGGCGATGAAGTAGCATCATCATTACATCTGCTTTAATTCTCCATGGGAAATGGAGAATTGGATTAATTGATCTGACCAACGTCACACAACCCATCGAAACTTACTCTCCTGTCTTCTGCATCTTAGCAAATGATACCGTCATCCACCAAATTGCAGGTCAAGAAATTCAGCCATTATCCACATTCTTTTTTCTTACCCCCACATCGAACCCATCAGTAAACCCTGTTGACTTTATCGTCAGCATGTTTGAAGTCCTCCTCTCTCCGTCACCCCTGGTACCACTGCATCCAGCCGGCCGTCACCTCTCAAATACTACAGGCCCTCGACTGGCCACCCTGCCTCTGCTCCTGACTCTACGATCCATTCTCCATCCTGCAGGAGGTGCGATTCTTTTCTGCTTGTCACCAGTCAACGGCCTCTCATTGTGCCTGGAATAAAACCCCAAACTCCACGCATAACGTTGCTCCTACTCACCGCTCCAAACTCGTTTCATGCCTCTCGCTTATCATCTACGTTCTGTTACCGTTGGTCGTGTCAGTTTGCTACGGTTGCTTTTATAGTAACAAAATCGTGCAAACTGGGCGGCTTAAACAACAGAAATTTATCCTATCACAGCTCTGGAGGCTGGAAATTGGAGATCGAGGTGCCCGCAGTGTGGGTCCTTCTGAGGGCCTTCAGGGAAAGATCTGTTCCAGCCGCTCCCCGTGGTTTGTGAAAGGCTGTCCTCTGCGATCTGTGAGGGCAGAGAGCCGCACTGTGTCGTCAACAGTGGCCTGGCACAGGGGAAGACAAGGGGAAAGAACGAACAGCTCGGAAGGTGCTTCAGTGTTTGACGTATTTCAATGGAGAGCAACTCTTGATGGTCTTACACCAGCTGAGTGGGATCAAACTTGATGGTGATCTGAAGATGCGATAAAACTAGAGTGTTTAATCTAGAGATGTGCTTACTAATTCCTTCGTCTGATGACAGGTGACAGCTGTCAGATTAACTTTATTCTGAGCGAAACTGACTTTTATTATTTGCAAAATTCAGAACCTAATCTTTCAGTTTCTGCTAGCCAGGTGCAAATCGTACCGTGCACCCCACCGCTTTATGCCAACCAGGTGCAGACAGGTGTTGTGCGCGCTGCCGTTCCTCCCACGCCCACGCTGTTGTCCGTGGCGGCGTCATAGCTGATCATGACACAGGTCCCCACTGCACACAGGCTTCGCACCCGTCTCAACGCATCACTCCAGGCATCCCTTGCCTGTCTTTCTTTTCTCCTTCTTTGGGGAAATTAGGCCAACGTACATGTGCGTAAAATGTAAGCCAGTGTTTCTCAACCTTTATGGGTTTCTTTATTTCGGGATTACTTAGTTTTCAAAACTTGGATGTACATCTATGTTATTTAAAACAGAATAAAATACACAGTATTTTCCAAACTCACTGATCACAGGACATTTTAATTCAATTACCCCGTATGAGTTTCTTGAAACACAACCTGGGAAACACTGCTGTCATTACCTTCCCATTCTTGATTTTTCCACTGGGTGCTGCTGATGTTTACGGGTGAGCCGGGTGTTCATTCAGTGTTTTGATCGTATGCTGTGGAGCTGTGCATAGGAGCCAGTCAGAAAACAGGCTCACCTAAAGCATCCACAGCGCTAACATCTCCAAGAGGGTTATTTTTTGCCAACTGTCTTTATTGTTCATGTACTCTCAGCCAAAATATCCCAAGACTTACATCTCATTTAAGTAGAATGACCGTACAACCCAGTTGAAGCCTGAGGCAATCCCTTACCCCTAGTTTTTCATCATAAACATAAACAGTACTCCCTTCTATAACCCAAGGTGTCTTCTTTGGATGATAAATTAATTAAGTGACCTCTGCACATTTAATTCTCAAACAGCTTATGATAATGTTGGCATTATCACCCCCGTTTTATCAATGATGAAATAAGGATCAGGGAGAGGGAAACACTGGCTTGTTCACAGAGCTAGCACGTGGCTGAGTGCGGATTCAAACCAGGTTGGTCTCACATCAGAGTTCATGCTCTTGGATGCAGGACTACCCTGCTCATTTACATACACGCTGTCATTTAATACCCATGACACTACGTGAGAAGCATTATCATCTGCATTTTGAAGGTGAGAATATTGAGGCAATGATATACTTGCTGTTTATAAATTTGAGGTCTGTGGTATGGAGAATCTTACCCTTCGCTGTCTTTTATGTGGTAGCCCTGCCTTTAAAGGTGGCCCCACAAAACATGGCACGCCCAGCGTGGCTGGCAGATAGGGCCACAGACAGAGCTGCAAATAAGGCTTTGTGCTGGCTTCATGCCCATTAGCTGGAACCCACTAGATTAGGCGGATCTCTCTCCTAAATATTTACCCATGTAGGAAAGCAGTATGAAGTGAAAATCCCAGGTAAGTCCAAGTTATTAAAACCAAACCCACTGAGCATTATGGGAAACAAAAAGGAGCTCAGATGAGCAAATACTTTGTGCAAAAATGAGATTGAATGAGTCAGATTACAAGGCCATTCTCATTTGAAAATGCAAGAGTAGTCTCATTTTCTAAAAATTAAAGTTTCCATTGGTAGAATACTCAATAATATTGAATTATGAAAATATACTAGACTCATCCACTCTTTTCATTGCTCTATTTAATGCTTAAGTGATATACACTTCAAAATTAAGACATTTGCTTGTGCTGTCGTGGGGTTTCTACTTTAAGAAAACTGTGTACAAAGTTAACTGTTTGTTTTATTTTAACAACATTGTTTAAAGTATGAATCACATTTACTTTATGGTCTAGCTCAGGGTTTCTCAGTCTTGGCGCTGTTGACATTTGGACTGGACAGTTATCTGTCTGGGGTGTTGCAGAGTGTTTTTCAGCATCCCTGGCCTCCGCGCCTGGATGCCAGCGGCATCTCCTTCCCAGACACGACGATCGAACCTGTCTCCAGACAGTGCCGAGTGCCCAGGGGCTGGGGGAGCAAAACTGTCCCCCTGGTGAAACTCACCGGTGGAAATGCACTCTCTTCGTTGTCCTAGAAAATGGGCTATGTAGAAAATAAGGGAGTTAACATTAAAAATAAAATTCTCATAACATTCAGTACCAGTTCAAATTTTTCTAAAGGTCAGAGTGCTGGTAAATTTAAGAACCTGAGAAAAGGGGATGTCTCTTGGCTAACGTTAGGAGTAATGGCTTGAGAATATATCCGATTTGAAGAAGGAATGATAAAAACCATAAGGTGTGTTAACTCCCAGCTGCTCAGGCTTCCAGATACAGCATAAAA
This sequence comes from Avahi laniger, assembly GCA_963575035.1. Classification (NCBI taxonomy): domain Eukaryota; kingdom Metazoa; phylum Chordata; class Mammalia; order Primates; family Indriidae; genus Avahi; species Avahi laniger. Next base: position 7,017 of record CAUYSK010051921.1, on the reverse strand, counting down.
TCAGAAGATCTCGCATTTAGGTTGCTCCTTTCTGGCAGGGACGAGGCCTGTTTTAGAAATGCTCCAAATCTCCAGGGAAAGGCCAAGTCCTTTTGCTTCACTTCCCTGCGCCTGTGCTCCTGTTCCCTGGTCTCTTCCATCGGCAAGGAGAGGCGTCTGCTCTGTGGTTCAAGTTTAATGGCCAACATATACAGACACATGATTTTCATATACGGGCTTCACCCCAAAACTGGAAAGATACCGCTTCCCTATGAAGCGTTTCAGCAGGGATCGTTCCTACACCGGGATCATCCTTTCTACCCCTTTGCATTTCTTTATTTTTCTTTCTTTCTTTCATGCATAGCTATGATAAGGTCTCTCGGACACCCTAACTTCAGCCTTCTCTAACCACCTTCCCGTCCCTTCCAAAGCCTAATCAGTCCCGGATAGTGGCCACGGCAAAAGACGTGTAAGACGGACTCAGTTATTTCTAGATTCCTTTTTCCGCGTTTCTTTGTGATGAAAAAGTAGTAAGATTTCAAGGGCCCAAGAGTCTAGGGGAAGAGGCTGTTACAGAGGCTTTTGTCCACGGTTTTGATCTAAGTTAGCCCAGATCATAAAAGCAGTATTTAGAGGCCCTGATTTTAGATTTCTATCTGTGTTAAAGATCTGAACAACACGTGGGGCTCATCTCCTACTTCTACCGTTAATGGAGTCTCAGGTAAGAAGTGATTTAATTGTGATATAATTAGAAAAGTTGACATTTTACCTGTCATTGTGTTTTATGTTTTTAATAAGAATAAAGCCAATGATGGAAATGAAGCCATCAGTCACAGGCCAATATGGAAGTTCTTGCTTTAGAAATGATATATTCATTTAAATTTTATAAATTTAGAAAATTATAGAAAAGCAGTCAGTTTCCTATAGTTTTTCCTAACTCTTTGTATGGGATAGGCCACAGAAATGGGGCTGAGTGTGAGGAAGGGTATACCTGTTCTTGAAATCTCGAATATGGAACTATGGACTGAATTTCCAAATTTCATAATTGAAACCTACTTCTGTTAGGAATTAATCAAGCTACTGTATTATTTTTTGAAACCTGAGCTTATTTGAGAATGTTAGTAATTATTAGAAACCCATGATAAATGTTTTGTAGAGTTACTTTAAATAGAAATATTTGTCACTGGTTAGAAATTAGAAAAAAATCAATTATGTTTACTATATGGGTCCTATACAGTAACTGTAATTGAGTTTCTTTATTTTTAAAATTTTTGGCAGACTGCTGCCTTTAAACCGCTAAGCAGAAAAATTTATTGGTTAATTCTCATACATTTATTTTGGAAAGTCAGACATAGCTTTAAACACTTGATTAATTTGTGGCATTTGTATGTGGAAATTACAGTATGATGAAACTACATTCCATTCGAAGCTAGTTTAGTAAATTGTTTCTAAGAAATAGGTTGTTGAAATTGTAAGACTTTTAATAAAGAATATAGGTTGTAGAAATGTACATTAATTTGAGATACAGAAAATTTTTCAAACAATAATATTCTCAGGGTTATATGCAAATAGGCTCTAAGTAAGAGACGGCTTCTGCAAACATGATATAATAATAATAATTAAAATGTGAATGTGAGAAATCTAGAAAATGGACCAGCCATTTAAAAGGCAACTGTACAAAGTGAATTTGTATGTTCATGGTTTATTCTAAGGAAAGGAGAAGTAATCTATTAAGGTAAATGCCCCAAGCAAACCCAGTAACTTTGCTACACAGCATTTAACTTCTCTGCTTCTGTTTTCTTTTATTTTTCAAAATGAGAACTAGCAAATGGCAAAGTGCAATGTAAAATGCAAGACTTTTCAAAGAACGTGATTGCTCCATGGCATTGTTTTAATATTGATATACCCATATGAAGCAGGTATAATGCCAATAAATTGTGGCAATAAGAAATTCTGAAACGCAGAGGTTTGCTTCTGCTTTCATAATATAGATTTGCCCTGGAGAGAGCAGGCAATCCAAATGTAAGCTTGTTTCACCCCGAAAGCACAATGTCTGTAGATTCTTGAATTTTGTTATAATAATCTGAAAATGAGATCATAGGAAATGTGTTAGTGAATAATAGCTCCTCAGATGAAATTGATTAGCTAGCATAAAATCACCCCATACATAAACCTTTCTAAGGACAATCACCTTTAGCTTGAAAAATACATGTTTATCCTTTTGGAAGAAGACAAATGAAATATTTAAAGAATTCTGTTTTCTAGACAAATGATTCTTTCAAGTCTCTAACAAGCCTGCCTTAGGTTTTCTTTTTTTTTTTTTTTTTTTGTGACAAATTCTCACTTTGTTGCCCAGGCTAGAGTGAGTGCCGTGGTGTCAGCCTAGCTCACAGCAACCTCAAACTCCTGGGCTCAAGCGATCCTTCTGCCTCAGCCTCCCGAGTAGCTGGGACTACAGGCACGCGCCACCATGCTCGGCTAATTTTTTCTCTCTCTATATATTTTTAGTCATCCAGATCATTTCTTTCTATTTTTTAGTAGAGACGGAGTCTCGCTCTTGCTCAGGCTGGTCTCGAACTCCTGACCTTGAGCGATCCACCCGCCTCGGCCTCCCAGAGCTGCTTTAGGTTTTCTAAAAAATATATAGATAGCTAATATTTTACCTTCTTTAATGATCTTTCCTGCAACAGAAACTAAATTCTTTTTCAGCCTGGAGTCGAGCAGGAAGCTGAAAAAGAAAACAAAAGATATAGAGCTACCATTTTTCCATTTTGATGTTGAGCAAAGAAATATGGTAAAGTTATAGTTGCTTCTCACATTATGGAGAAACAGCTTTGTAGAGGCAACTGGCAAGACGGTCTCCATCTTAACAGGAAACAGAATCATTGTCAAGTTCAACTGCAACCGAGTCCTTGAATTCAAATTTTATTTCCATTTTGAGAGAGAACAGCTTAAATTCCATTGGGAATTTGGATTCTTTTCCTTTTATTCAAAATATTGCTCTCAAAAAACTATGCTAGTCCTTCAGACCTTGTAAAAGAATCTTTTTTGACAAAGATTTTTTCATAAACTCTCATTGGTGAGCCACAGAATAATCCAGATATGGAAGATCAGTTCTTCAGGATGAATGAATTTTATGAATACCTGTGACTTATCTGAAACATAAGAGGAGCTTAAAACGTTCCTAAGACTTGGAAAACTAAAATTAGTTCATTATAAGAACTTACCACGGACTCTCTAATTCTGGATTTTAGCAAGAAATTGAGCTGCCTCATGGCCCTTGGTGACAGAGAAAATGTTCTACATCACACATGCAAATAGTTAGAATAACCTAATTTTTATGAAGAAAAATTCGTGATCAGGACATTATCAGTGTTGTTTTGAATGGGTCTTGGCTTTCAATTGCTGCTGTCTTTGCTGAATGCTACTTTTAGCTTCTCATTAGCAGTTTGTTTTTCGGTTAGCTCCATGATGTGAAGTGAGGCCTATTTGAATCAACAGTATTTTGGGACTCTGTATTTCCTATTAGACTTTAAGAACTGTGTACATTGTGGTTCAAATACAGTGGATTCCTCATATTCCTATTGCTAAAACCTGTGTACTCATAACTCCTCTAACATTTATTTAGTCTGTACCTGTTGAATTTAGACACACATTGGCCTTGGTAGCTTTTTCCTTTGAGTTCCTTCTTTGTTTTCTTTTAAATAGTTAATTTCCTTAAATTAATGGCCACAGATTTTGCACACAAATGCTTACCTAACCTATTTGGTTTATATTCGTTAGAATATTTTGAAGCACAGACAGGATAGAAGCCTTTCATGTTCTTTTTCAACCAAGAAATTATTTCTTTGCTTTTTACAAAAATGGAAATAAATACAACATACCTTGTTGCTGAAGGGCGTGTTACACAACGTGTTTTCATTGTGGGCCATTTCCTTACCTGGAAATACAAACTCTGTTACCATCGTTTCAGTCATTCACACACTTGATGGTTCATTCATTCAGCACTTCTTAAAAATGATTTACAGAAACAGCAGGGTATAGGTGAAGAGAAGAATTACCAAAGAGATAAAAAGGGCATGTTGAAAGAGGAACTCTTGGCAAGTGCGGGGTTTTCTCCTGCAGTGTGGACTGACTCGGGCAGGACACCGAGGAGCCTCCGCAGTCGCTTTAGTCCAGAAACAATCTTTGCAACGCCTTTGAGTAACAGCCTCCACTTGATCACACTTGCTTCTGTGCCTTCCCCAGGGCCACCGGCATTGGCTGACTGCGGAGCAGCGTTGTGTGCGCAACTGTCCCTGCGTTGTGTGCACACCTGTCCCTGCGTGGTGTGCACACCTGTCCCCGCTGCGCCCCATCAGCCTGGCCTTGCTCCTCCTGCTGTCCCCCCTGGCTTCCCATTCCCGTCCCGGCCACACGGCCACCTTCTACTTCTTCCTTCCCAGTGAGTGCTTCGGTCCAGGCTGCAGACAGCTGCTTCCGGATTATTCCGCAGCTCCCTGGCTGGCCTCCAGCTCTTCATCGCCCTCCCGGTGTTGGTGTTTGGCGCTCCTTCCTCCCCCGGCCCATGGAAACGAGTCACCCTCCAAGCGACATTCAGATCTCACTTGCTCTGTCACTAAGCCCACACCTCGTGCACCAGCCGTCGTTCATGCAAGTCGTTATCAGTCTTCGGAGCAATTCCCCACGGTGCGAGTCCTATCTGCATCGTACATATGAGGAAACTGAGGCCTGCAGAGCTCCAGTGTCTGCCGGCGGTCACAGCTGGTAGGCTGTGTACACCAAGGCAATCGGAGTTCGAAGCACACGGTTCTCTTGCCGTATTATGACGCTTCTAGCACTGCTGGTCTATACTCGCATCATGCTTATTTTGGATGTAGAGTGCTGCTGCATGTGAATATAAAATCTGAATTTTTACACTGATCTGCTCAAGCATATTAGGGTTACATTAACACTGAAACTGGTTTAAGGCCGGGCCCGGTGGCTCACGCCTGTAATCCCAGCACTTTGGGAGGCTGAGGCAGGTGGATCGCTCGAGGTCAGGAGTTCGAGACCAGCCTGCGCGAGACCCCATCTCTACTAAAAAAAATAGAAAGAAATTATCTGCACAACTAAAAATATATATATAGAAAAAATTAGCTGGGCATGGTGGCGCATGCCTGTAGTGCCAGCTACTCGGGAGGCTGAGGCAGGAGGATTGCTTGAGCCGAGTAGTTTGAGGTTGCTGTGAGCTAGGCTGATGCCACGGCACTCTAGGCCGGGCAACAGAGTGAGACTCTGTCTCAAAAAAAAAAAAAAAAAAAGAAATTGGTTTACTGTGTACCTTGTTTTAGTCTTAAATCCTTCAATAAATACCAAGCACTTACCACTTGGATGGTGCACAATGGTGAGCTTATCTAGAAGACAAAAAAAAAGCACATTCTATTGAGTTTTGTTCAATATTTACCTAAACTCTCCCTCTCTCTTTTTTTATTGCTTGATTACTTTGAGGTGACTATGAAATCTCACAATCTAATCCAAAAATACTCCAGATTTATCTGCCTCTGGCCACTAAGCATGAAACCATGTCTCTGATTACTTTTGCCCTTGTCTCAAGGCACACGGCTGTAGACGAGTCTGACACAGGAAGTGCCTGATGCTCGGCCTTAATGTCCTGTTGGCCTGAGCCACTCCATTCTTTTCAAAAATCTACATTATTCAGCAATAATTTCACAGTACAATTCAAACATTTTTAAGTGTATAGGTTGATGACTTTTGACAAATCCATACAGCCATGTACCCAACAAGCCAACAGGACAGAGACCACTTCATCTCCATAGAATACTCCCTCATGCCCCTCAGGGCAGTCCTCTCCAGTCAGTACTTACGGCAACTCACGATCTGATTTCTGCCTTTATAGATGAGTTTTGTCTAGAATTCCAAATAAATGCAGTCTTACAGCATGTACTCCTTTGCGTCTGGTATCTTTCACTCAGTACAATGTCTGCAAGATTCGTTTATATTATTGTGAATAACAGTAGGTATTTTTTAATTGCTGAGTGGTGTAAATGTACCACGGTATAATTATCTATTTTCTTATTGGACATTTGGATTGCTTCCAGTTTGGCTATTATGAATGAAAGTGCTATGAACTTTTGTAAACAGATCTTTGCTTTTATTTGTCTTGGAAAAATTCTTAGTGGAATGAGTAGGCCTTAGAGTGAGTGCGTGTTTGGCTTCTCCATTGTCGTCACACCACTTCCTATCCCCTCGGCAAGGCATGTTCGGTTCCACGTTCTAACCAATGCTTGGGTCTGACAGTCTTTTCAAATTATATTCATCACAGCTTTTGTGTATTGGCGTCTCGTTGTAGCTCAATTGGCCTTTTCCTAACGAGTGATGATGCTGAGCATCTTTTCCCATGCTTCCCGGGCATTTGCGTTCATAAACTAGATGTGGTGCTGGGGGTGCTCATGGGTGCTGGGCTGTCATTGCTTCTAGGGCCTCTCAGCAGGCAGAGCCGAAGAAATACACGTGTTTATGCACACACGTATACCTCTATAGTAATCTATCTGCAATTACACAATAACAGCTGTGATTTGTTATACTCTGACTCTTATTCCAGCGCAGCCCCACGACATCCTTTCTAGCTTCCTTCTTTCCTTAGTTATAACTCACTTCTCTGACAGTAGGAAGCCTGGCTCTCATTATCCACGGTACATTTATAATATTTATTTTTGCTTATATTCTATTTGTCTCCTTCCCTGCCATGTCTTTGTTTATTGAATATGTGAAATATTAACAAAGTTGTAAAAGTAGAACTGTACAAAGAGGTATACTCAGAGAAGTGTCTGTTTGTTTTTCTTTTTGAGTCAGTTTTGGTAAATTTTGTTTTTCAAAATTTGTTCTTTTTTTGTCTAAGTCATTTAAGATATTAAAAAGTAATTATATTGTCTATAATATATTTATATTATATTGTAATTATATTGTCTATATATAATGTAATATATACATCTATATACATGTAGATATAATCTATATATATCTATATATATCTAG
>CAUYSK010051920.1:0-21770 GCA_963575035.1 Avahi laniger | reverse complement strand
GGCATGGTGGCACATGCCTGTAGTCCCAGCTACTTGGGAGGCTGAGGCAGTAGGATTGCTTGAGCCCAGGAGTCTGAGGTTGCTGTGAGCTAGGCTGGCCACGGCACTCACTCTAGCCAGGGCAACAAAGTGAGACTCTGTCTCAAAAATAAATAAATAAATAAATAAATAAATAAATAAATAAATATGAAGCTTAAAAAAAATGCCCTCTAAAATTTCATCTGAAAACAGATTGGAAACTAAGATATTTTGAAAAATAAAAATAATGATGTAGGAACCTACATTCTCAGACCATAAAAGTACTATTCATAAAGCTCAAAAATAAAAATCCTTAATATTGGTAGAAAAACATAGACTTGAAAAAAACTGAACATGATAACAATCCCAGAGCACCCTACTATGTGATCATACTGAAAACATGACATCGGCAGCGTAGCTCGGAGGAGGGGGAGGGATTACTCTATTGCTTTTGTGTTGGGCAGTTATTAATAGCAAGTTATTCCTTGAGAAAGGGGAAATAAAAACAACTTACATCTTTACCTTATCATATGTAAATTAAATTCAAGAGGAATATGCCCTACGGTAGATTAAGCAAATATGAATATGCAATTCAGGATGATTTTTTTAAATAACACAATAGACTACAATTGCTATAAGATTACATAAAAGTAAAACTTTATTGTACAATATGAAATCACTGATATTAAAACATAGCAAAAATAAACTAAAATGAAAACATCCCAAAATAAAAACAGTGATGCGCGTAGACTATTGGTCATAGTTGGTATTTTTCTTTTTTTATTTCTACTTCTACCTTTTGTTCTGTTTTTTCCTTGTTTTCAATAAAAAAGTCTTTATTTATAGAATCCAAAAATAGTTCATTGAAGAAAAACCAAAGATTCTTATAAGGTTTACTATTATCATATTGTCGTCTATTACCAAAATGAATAAAAGATTTCTGGAAATGTAAGTGTAACAGAGAGACTAGGTCATTTCAAAGCCGAAGCCACTTTAATGGAGCAAGTCTTTGGCAAAGGTGGGAGGTTTTTGACAATCAAGAAGCAACCTGAAAATGCTGCACTCTGCACGATTATTCAGAAAGAAAGGTTGGATGGAAGCAATGACCAGGCAGCTTTGCCACTGGACTGGTGGCAAAGCCATCTACTGAAAATGTTTCTCTTGCTACTTTCAAAATGATGACGTCAAGACATTCTAAACAAAGCTATACGTTATATGAAGGGACCTGTAGGTGCTTATCTTCCTCTACTGTTACACTGTTACCTTACCTTAGTACTTTATCAATAATCAATAACCCATAAATATTTGCAGATCTGGGTGGGAAAAAAATAAATAGAAATTTTTAAAAAGAACACAAAGAAAGTAAGCTTCAAGCATATAATGAAAATTAGTTTTTCTATCTCTAAAAAGCACACTGTTTTTGTCAATAAATGTTTACGAAGAACTTACTGAATAAGGCATTAGACTAGGCACTGTAGAGAAAATAAAAATTAATAAGGCACGGATCCTGATTTTGAAGAGTCTGCCAGACAGAGCACTGTTCTCTACAACATGGCATTTCTAGCAAAGCCACCATCTCCCTTTGCAGCCCTTATATAAAAAAGAAAAATGCAGAGAAAAGGTGTTGGCTGCAGATAAACTTTCATCCTCTATTGTCTTTCATTTCTTTTTTAGAAAGATGGAACTTTAGAATTTATTTATTTCAAAGCACTAATAGAACGTGCAAGGTCACATATATATAAAGCACAAAAGCAAAGTAGAGTGTATATAACGTCATAGGTGTATGAGATGAACACCCCTGAGCAGAAGCAACCCACAGGACTGCAGCAACAATGCAGTCTCTTTTAATGTGACAGCCAAAATTTTTTAGTCATGACATCTATTTTTTTTTAATTCATCCTGATATTTATCTGTAGCTACTACCAAAAAAGTAGAGCATCTGTGATTGCTAAATGTTTGGCTCTTAGGCAAACAATATTAAATTTAAACACAATCATAATTCGTTTTTAGGCTTTTTATGAGTTACCTATTTTAAACTTTATGATAACCTATGGTCAATATTATTATCCCCGTTGTTAACCTGAAGGAAACTAAGAAACAGAGAGATTAAATTACCTTGTGCAGAGTCCTACAGCTTTTTAACAAAAGAGACAATATTTGAATGCAGACGTTGGGCTTAAAAGCCCAGCCTCTTAGCCATAACACTACAATGCAGGAAAATAAAAGTACAAAGTTAATTCCAAGATTTCTGGCGTGTGCAACTTGGAAAATAATGGTGTTGTTATTTGTTAACTGAATGAATGAATAGATGCGTGGGTCTAGGGTGGAAGGTAAAAGGAGATGATTTGAATTCAGATCAGCTAAAAAATGTTGCCAAATTTCTGGTCTACATACGACTGAGGGTGTAAAATATCGCAGAGAGAGTGTAGCAGGACAATAGGAAACGGGACTGAAATATAGCCGTATGAGTCATTTTCGAGAGCATAATGCAGCGTGTGTGGGTGTGTGTCCCCCATTCAGGCAGCCCCGGGTGTTCTCCAGCCCCGCGCCTGCTCTGTGAATGGCAGCCTACATCCTTGCTGGGTCCAGCAAGGCTCTTCCCTGCATTTCTCCTTAACGCACAATCTGCAGCCAGTGATCCAGCTCCAGCTTTATTTGGTCTCACCTGAGTGACAAACGCGGTGTCATGTCAGGCTCCTTCGGGAAGCCTTTCCTGAACTGGTACGAGCAGGTCAGACGGAAACTCACTGCACTCTCTGAGCACTTTCTGGATACCTGTCGCACTGCCCTCCTGTCTGAGCAGGAGGAGGACTGTCCTACCTACTGACTTGTCCTCAGCACCTAGCACAGCACCTGCACAGGCCACACACTCAATAAATAGTTTAACAATGAATAAGTGAATAAGATCAATGAGGCCAGATAATTATATTTAAATAATTAAGCTGCCCATGTGTCTAAAGGTATGATTTCAGGCATCAGACTATTTGAGTTTATATTCTGTTTCCCCATATTCAAAATATAACTTTAAATAAGCTATAAGAAGCTTATTGTAGAAGCCATTTTTCTCAACTGTCATATTAGAGCGAGAATATACTCTATCTCATGGAGTTGTCAGGGGATTAAATAAATTAATGTAAAGTAAAGCACTTAGTAAAAAAGGAAGATCAATAGATGTGGTTCTTATTGTTTGAAATAAAGTTTAACTGGCTTATTTAGCTCAATAACTTTTGCATAATGCCAAAGTTATAAATATACTTTTGTTCATAAGCATAATAACTGACATTGAAAAATATCTGTTGATTGAATTAAACCATAAGGTTATGTGTACTGTTTTTCAAGGTAATTCCACATAAGTTTAAATATCCATTTTGCCCTAAAGCAATTGAGCAAGTGTACATTTTCGGGTTCTTTTTTTAATGTTATAGTTCTTCATAGTGAAAAAAATCACATTTTGACATTGCCTTCACCAAAAGATTTTAGACTCATAGAACAATTTTTAGAACTTTTAAAAGTGCAAGAATTTACTATTTGACGGTATCACCAAATTAAATGAGTAGAAAAGTATCAAACTAGCTTGGTAGCGAGTGCTGAAAGGGAAAGTTTATTTCACTGTGTATGCAAATTGTAATCCTGTCCCAAAGAGTCACACTCAAACCAAACCCAGACCCCATCCGGTCTGGCCCAGAGGTAGGCACATATTAAGAGATATTGGAGAACAAGGATTGCAGATTCGTGATTAACTTAACCAAATCAGAAGAGTCTCAAGACAGCAGGTTGCTTTAGGAACACGTCTGCAGTTTGTTGGAGTGGACGGACGGTCCTTGGTGGCAAACAAGGGCAAGTCAGGGAGGCCTAGCTACAGCAGCTCGGGCGGGCATACAGCTCTCCACGAATTCATCAAAACGACCCCGTTATGGAACACTGTGTCCCCACACTGCATTCCATAGATTAAAAATATACAAAAATATAGATTTTAAGAACTGACAAAAATACATAACATTTTCTGATTTTTATTTTGAACACTTTCAATTACTTCTTATTTGTTTGCACAAAGAGAAAAAGAAAAAGTAATTTAAAGAAAACCTATAAAAATGACAATTAATTTTAGGGGGAGTTTGAAAATAAGCATACTGAATTCTGTGGTTTTATGGTATATATACAATACAGCAAAATAGTTTCTAGTTCTTATGGAGGAAACAAGTATATTAACACTTCCTACAGTTAGATGATGCTTCACCTCAATCAGAATCAATACTGAGCTGTCCCCACAACTGTTTTAAGAGGTCGGTGGAGGAGGGGTCACAATATAAGCCCATTACTATTTCTTTACACTTTTGTTGGCATTTAATTTTCTTTTTACTTTAAAATTGTTTTAGGAATTTATCGCAGTATAACAAGTTACCACACAGTGGCTTAAAATAATACGAATACATTTTTATGGGTTGAATTGTATGTCCCCAAAATTCATATGTTGAAATTCTAACAGTATCTCAGAATGTAACCTTACTTGGAATTAGGGTTGTTGCAAAGTAATTAGTTAGGTTATTAAGTATAAAATGTCCAATTTTCTTAAGTACTAAGCTTGACAATTGGTATCTCTGACATTTCACTTTGACACTTCTTGTTTTATTTTGATTGTGAAGGTACATCCTCAGTCTTGCAAATACACATTTTCACTTGTGATTATCTTTCAAATTTTTTTTAGAGCAATTTTTGTGAAGGCATGGGTAAGTAAAAAATTCGTGTTATTTTCAAATATGAGTTCTGTCATGGAAACAATGCAGTGCAGACAGCTGGAAGTATCAAGGAAGTGTTTGGGAAGGGTGTGGCTAATGAATACACAGTACGTTGATGGTTTGAGAAGTTCTATTCCGGTGATTTTTAATCTTGAAAATGAGCCATGTGGGAGACCTGAGACCAAGGTGGATAATGATGAGCTGAAAGCTGTAGTAGAAGTGAATCCATCTCAACCTACTCATGAATTAACAGCAAGCTTTTGACATTATTATTCCAACAATATTGGACGATCTGAAACAAATCAGCAAGGTGAAGAAGCTGGATAGACGGGTTCCGCATGAATTAAATGAGTGTCAGAAGAGAAATCGTCTTGAAGCTTGCCTTTCTTTGCTGTCGCGACATAAAGGCGAACAATTTCTACACTGTATTGTGATGTGTGATGAAAAATGGATTCTTTTTGACAATCACAAGTGTTTGGCACAATGGTTGGATAAAGATGAAGTGCTGAAACACAGTCCCAAACTAAATATTTATCAAAAAAAGCTAGTTGTGTCTGTTTGGTGGTCCAACGCTGGTAATTATCCACTACAATTTCATGAAACCTGGTCAATCCATTACAGCAGATGTCCACTGCAACCAGTTGGATGAAATCATGAGAATGTTTGTGATTAAGAGCTGAGACTGGTCAACAGAGACAGGCTAATCCTCTTGCAAGACACCGGTTGACCACATGTCACGCAAACAACGCTGCTCAAACCACAGAAGCTGGACTTGGAAACTCTCTGTCATCCACCATATTCACTCGACCTTGCACCAACTGACTACCACTTCTTCCAGGCTTTGGATCACTTCTTTCAAGGAAAAATATTCGATTCTCAACAAGCTGTGGAAAACGCCTTCTGCGATTTCATCGCCACTCACTCTCCAGGCTTCTTCACTACTGGCATAAACAAACTACCATCAAGATGGCAAAATTGTGCTGATAGCTTAGGCACATACTTTGATTAATTGTGCTGCTTCTTGTTTGAGATATAATATACTACACTTTTGATTTGAAATTGAACATTTCATATTTAATGACCTAAATAGTTAAGAAGAGGTCACACTGGATTAGGTGGGTCACTAATTCAATGTGCCCTCATAAATAGGGGAAATTTGGACACAGCCATGCACAGCAGAAGAACACCACGGGAAGATGAAGTCAGAGATTGGGGAGATACAGCAGAACCAAGGAACACAAATTATGTCAGCAAACCACCAACGACCAGAGAGAGGCCTGGGGCACATTCTCCCTCGCAGCCCTCAGAAGGAAGCAAGACTGCCATCACCTTTACCGTGCACTTCCAGCTTCTAGAGCAGTGGGAAGTACATGTTGTTGTTTAAGCCACCCAGTTCGTGGTACTTTGTTACAGCATCCTCAGCGAACCAATACATCCAGCATGTCACAGTTTCCCTGGGCTGCGATCCAGCCCGGGTTGGCTGGGTTCTTTGCTCAGTCTCATGAGGCTGCAATTAAGGTGTTAGCTTGGCTGCATTCTCCTCTGGAGACTTGACTACGGAAGAATCTGTGTGTTGGCAGAGCTCACATCCTCGTGGTCATATGACTGAGGGCCACCCGCAGGTCCAGAGGCCATCCATGGTGTCTGGACATGTGACTTTCCATAAAGTCCAAAACATAGCTGAGAATCTTTCTCACTCCATCTAGTAAGAGGGAGTCTCACATAATGTAGCCCAGACATGAGCACGACAGCCCCCCTGCCTTTGCCTCATTCTACAGGGCAGAAGCACGTCAGGGGGTCTGCCCTCACTCAAGGAAGGGGCTGCGTCAGGGTGTGGCCACCTCAACAGTCATTCGCTATGCACAGCACTAGACTTCCCTTCGCAGAATCAGAGATGTTTCTCACAACAAAAAAGTGCTGTATTTTCAGTACATAACACAACAGAAATTTTACCTTTTGTTGATTGATTATAGCAACTTTTAAAAATTATAAAATAAAATCATTATTACCAATTTTGAGGAAGTATTAAAAAACTAACAAAGGCTTTTTGTATCAAACTGTGAAAATGAGATACAAAGAAGTAGACACCTAAAAAGGATTCATAATTCTCAGAACTCCAAGGAAGATAATTGCTATGAACTTCTAATTCCTAATCTCATTTGGGATTTCTCTCTTTTTCCTTATTGGAAAAATATGTTCCTGTTATGTTATTGTGTATGTTATTATATATGGTATATTGTGCATGTATAATATAGATTATACTAACATATAATTATTTATAGTTATTATTTCTCCTTTATTATTTAAGCCCACTCAGATTTATTCATCAATTCAGTTTATATATTTTTTAAGACTTCTTCAGGACTTCAATAATTTGTTTAGCCATCTTTTTTCTAATATCTTAAATTGCATATTTTGTTAATTTATTTTTATTTCTTTTTTAATAATGAAGACATTCAATAATGAAGACTACACTTTTGTTTTTGTATTTACATCTGTTTCCCACCAATTTTGATATATAATGTTGTCGTTAATTTTTTTAGATATTCCACTTAACTTTTATTGCCTTCTTGACAAAATATTTATCTATTTTTATTTTTAATTATTATGCATACATAATAGTTGTACTTTTGGGGGGTACATGTGATGCTTTGATATGGGCACACAATGTGGATTAATCAAATCAGGGTAATTGAAAGTTGGACACAGATAGCTGAGGTATTTATCATTTCTTTGTGTTAGGAACATTCCAGTTCCACTCTTTAGTTATTTTAAAGTACACCCTAACTTATCGATTGTAGTCACTTTGTTTTGCTGTCAAATATCGTTCATTCTGTCTAACCACAGTTTTGCACCCACTACCCACCCTTTATCCGCCTGTCTTCATTACCCTTCTCAGCCTCTGGTGACTATCATTCCACCCTCTTGACAAAATACTTATTTCATGAAATGATTTTAAAATTTCTAAATAACAATTTTGTTTTAAATTTGATTATTTAATTTTAGGTTAGTTGAATTTGTAAAAGGATACGGCCCGTATGAAGTCTGCTCTTGGGAATTTGTGTTCCTAGTGACTTAACATATAATTGATTTTTGAAAATTCTTATAAATGTTTGTCAATAAAATTAATTTTAGTTTACATGGTACAAAGATACATCTCTTATAAGTTGATTTCATTAATTACATTCAAATGCAATTTTGTTAACCTGGGCTAAATGGATGCTATTTCCAAAATGAGATTTAAAAAACCTTCTTTTCTCAATTAATTCTTTATTTCTTTAAAGCATTAACTTTAAGAATTTAAATCATTTTCTTTAATACTGTATTGTTACAGTCATTCCTGTTTCTATCTGTGCACCTGACTTACTTTGACCTAAGTTTTTATATTTGACCATACTCAGTAGTTAGCTTATGTATGTTTTTTATCAATGGTGTAAAGTTAAAAGTTGCTTTTTGGATACATAAAGGAATCTTCAAATTTCAATAATTCTGTTAATGCATTTGAACCTCAGCCACATATGGGTCTTACAAGCATTCTTTCACTTTTCTGTACGGTTCTTTGATGTTTCTCTTAGCCTTTGCGCTTTTGGTTTCCCCGAGTAATCTTCAAGGCATGTATCCTATTTTTACTGGATATTTCACAGTTTATAGGAACACATTTGAAGCTAAATTTCATTAATTATCAATGTCAATACTTAAACAACATTAATAATTCAAATATAATGAGGATTTCTAAATTTAATCATTAATCTATTCAAGGTCAATTTTTATCAGTAGAGTTCTGATTTATTCGATTATGGCACAAACAAATGTGCCAATTACAGAGTTTGCTGAAATAAGTAGATTAGTAATAAGATCTTATGAATATTGTTTAATTGCACCTGTAATGTCTACAATATTATGCAAAGACTTAATCTATTGATTAGCTGACACTGAAAATTAGCTTAAATTGATGTTAAAATGTCAAAATTGTTGCATTTTTAATTTGTTAACATAATATTCTAAAAAAGAAAGTCATCCTGCTCAGGAAAAGTTCCTGTGTTTACTGAAAGGCACATATTTGATGGAAAAAATAAATTCCTAGTATTAAGAAACCATTTTCCTAAATTAAACAACTTAATGAAACCTTGTCTATGAATTACTTAGTTTTGATATGGGAAGTTTTCTTGTCCCCTGAAATATCATAAATTGTAAATAAGGGCAGAATGTTGTATTTGGAAGATATTAATAACTTATCCTTAGAACTGATGAGTTTATATTCAAGAATGCTTTATACTGTATGTAAAATTAATATTATCAGTAGAGTTTGATTCACCAACTATATCCATGTGTGAACACACACTCTGTTTTGTATCATTTCAGGGCTATTTATTGCTCATTCTCCTGCTGTGATATTTGTTCTCACCTTGATTTCAACAAGCTTTTTATATAAGATATCACGTACCAGCAAAACAAGGGAGAAAGGGAGATGTCCTTATGGTGTTCTATTAAAAATAGCAACAATTTTCAAAGACAAACCTGAGATCACTGTTGCAATTTAATTGGTTCATTAAAGCTTTATAGGAGTTGCTAAAATCTTACTTCTTTAGCAATACTTTGAAGGCATTTTATAAGTTAAGCATGAAACAGCCACAGCATCATGAAATATTACAGTAATAAAATTAGTCTCTTATGAAAGAAATTAAACTTTCATTAGTTTATAAACACAAGCACAATTTATTTGAAGTAAAGTCATGAGCAAACCTAAATATATTTACACTTGTACATAAAATATACTGTATTTACAATTACTTGGTGCTTTAAAGACAGAACTTAATGTGAAGTATGCAGCTGGAAATTACAAGACCAGATGGTCCTATAAATCCTAGAAGAAAATATACATCTGTTGACTCTTTGTGAAATTCTTTTATTTGAAGGAAGTTTTATTTAATCGAGTGACATCGTGTCTTAGCACATCACTTATCTTGTCTTAGGACATGGACACCTGCATTAGGTGTAATTTTCCATTTCTAAAATAAATGGATAGTAGAGCATTTCCTGATTGATACTCAAGGAAATGTTTTATGCTGTATACAAAGTCAATTTTGTCCATAGAGTTTTGATTTGTTTGACTTATGGCACAAACAAATCTGCCAATTACAGAGTTTGCTGAAATAAATAGGTCGGTAATAAGGTCTTATGAATATTGTTTAATTGCATCTGTAATGCCTACAGTATCATGCAAAGACTCTTGATCTATTGATTAGCTGATACTGAAAATTAGTTTAAATTGATGTTAAAAAGTCAAGATCGTTACATTTGTAATTTGTGAATATAAAATTCTAAAAAGAAAGGCCGTCCAACTAAAGAAGAGTTCCCATGTTTACTACAGGAAAAAGAGACTTGAAGGAAAATACAGAAAGTAGAAAGAAAGGAAAACTGGCTGTAAGATTACATGGTGGGGCAAGAAAAACGAAACAAAACAAAAAACGGACTTGGCAGTGGGGACTCTTGAGTTCTGTCCCTAGCTTTGCTAATAATTAACTAAGGACAAATCACTTAAACCTTTTCAACTTTTGCCTCCTAATCTTAAAACGAAGTGATGTTTTTTGTTGTGTTTTTTAATCAAATGATCTCTCAGGTCATCTCTATCTCTGAAAACCTGTAACTAGACAACTCAGGGAGGAAAACAGCTTAGGAATTTAATGTGAGACACTTTCTAAAGTATGTAAGTGATATAAAAATATAAAATCTTACAGAAAATTTGAGAATTTTTACTTTATTTTATATGCTGAAAAGATAAGATTCTTGGCTTTCTCATTATATTCATTTATTCCTTCATTTACCAATCTTGATTGCTGTGATCTTTTGATATCTATAAATTTAACATTTGTCTCATGAGGTTTCTCTGTTCTCCTTTCCTTAAAAGCAAATCGAATCAATCACTATTTGGAATCCTCACTATTTACTGGATAACTTCCCTAGCCAAGGCTCTGTGGGAGCTGTCTTGGTTCCTCAAACTTTTCTTGGTATTTTCGGTGGATACTTCCTGTTTGCTAGTACTTACTTATGGCATTGAATTATGATTTTTCTGCTAGCTGAAAAAATAATAACAGCAAATTATAAAGCAATTGATTCACCTGGAAATTATCCCCTATACCACCCTAATGTTCACATATGCTTTGAGTCAACTTGTAGGTAGTTTTGACATAATGTGGACACACTGTCAATGGCATTGCATTTTCTCGTGTACTCGGAAGAATAACAAAAACCCTCCTTGTGGACAACAGGTAAAATAATCGTTGGCCAGAATCTCCATGATTTAAATCATAGTTTCTTTATCCCTACTGGTACTAATCCTTCCAGAGTGCTGTATTAAAGGGCTAAATCATAAATATCGTAGTTTTCTCCTACATAACTTGTACCAAAGGCATCCACCTACCCCACGTAAGGTTATATACAGGATGGGCAGGTAACTCCCAGCTTGCCTCTGCCATTTTTCTGCATTCCCGGGTGCTACCTTATTGGTAGTACAAATCACAGCTTCCCAGAGTAACTTCTAGGAAATGGCCAGGTGGGCCAAAGACAAGACAATTATACAGCATTATACAGGGAATATTCAGAACTGGTCTCTGAAGGAAGTGTCTTAGTAGACATCTGATTTGCCTTTAGATGAATTTGCATGTATTTGTTCATGCAATTTGTTTACATTGAAATTTAGTTGCAATTTGCTTGTGTTGACAGAATCAGGGTCAGAACACAAAGACAGCAGACAGTAGAGAGCCTAAATTGCTGTGTCAAAATACCATGGGAAGAGAAATAAACCCACAAGGCAAAAGCAAGAAGTTGGAAATACCAGAATGGAATAAATAGGATGCCCAGAGAAGGGAGGAGCCCTGAATTTTTGGAGATTAACTGCATGATTTTTTTCTCTCACAACACTATAATTTATCAAGATCTTTATTAAAGAGAATCACTAATATGCAAAATCAGAACAGTGTAACAACTTTAAATTACATAACATGAAGAAAATGGCAAGTTTGTTCAGGGAGGTGGTCAAGCTCCCTGCAAAAAACCGGGTCCCTTGGTAGGGTTGCAAAGGATAAGAAAATAATAGAGAATGGAAAATAATGTAAATAAAAGAATACACAGAGACAAAGGTATAGTTTCATAGATTTATAAAGATTATAGGCAAAGTGGGTGCTCAGGGGGCTTGGATTTCTCGGTCAATCTCAAAAGGCCACGAATGAAGTCTTACATGGTCATTTATAGATAACAGTGATCAGTTGCCAGGGGTAACAGATTTACATAACAGCAGGTAGTTCCTCTTAGGTTAACAGTTTTGCAAAAGGCTTCTACAGATCCCTTAACTAATTCTATCTATGTGAAAAAATGGTTACAAAATCTTTCAAAGATTAACTTCTAAGTTCTAAGGTAAATTTATCACTTAACAGAGGGGTTAAACAGAGATATATTGGCTCCATATTTTCTTTATCAGGTTATTGTGAATGGAGACAGGTAGTCTGGAGTTTTAAGCAGGAACTTCCCCTTGGGCTAATTGCTTTTAGCCATAGGCGGGCTGTTCTGGCGGCTGTCTGTTAGGGGAAGGCACTCTGTGGTCAGCTCTCATCCTGTAGTTTTTAACAGATCTGCTTTGCTTTATAAAGTAAATCCAAACCTTTAGGTCTGAGAAATGCAGCACCTTGTGGGATACAGCTGCTACTCTCTTTCAGAGATGCCCTCCTGAGGCACAATAGCTTTCGATATGCAAACTAACACGTTCACATATTCCTTCAGGGCAAAGCTCTGAAAAACTCCTGAGACATATCCTGTCTCCAGTATATTTATATTAATTCATGGAGCAACAAGTTTGGGGGGTGTCTGTTTGGTGTGAAAGAAAGAACTCGTGGGAGAAAACATAACCATCTTCAAAGGATAAGAGGTGATGTCAAATCAAAGGTGAATTAGAATTATCCCATGTTTCTCCACAAATAGAAACCTGATGTGATAAGTTGGATGTTAGCACAAGATTAAAAATGAACCCTAAGAACTTGTCTTTCAATGAAATGGGTTCTTAGACAACGTGGGCTAAAAGCGCATTAGATTTACATCTTCTTTCTTCCCAGACCAGAGGATGGGGGGGTTGGGAGAGGCACAATAAATGGTTAATATCTGTTTTAACTCTTTTCTTGAAGTAGCTCCTGAGGATCCTTCTAAGAGCTCTTTTCTTCTTCTGAAAAAAAACAACGATTTATAACTGAATTCTAGGTTTTCGTTTGACTGCAGATCAAACTGGCTTTCTCAGACCTTGCCTCAGTACATTTTCAGTCCACACAACAGTGTGCATAAAATGACTGAACAGGCCCTTCTGTGACCTTCAACAGTCAGACATGCTGGTCAGTGCTGTCAGACAGGAAAGCTCACAGACCCGTGATTTCCCCAAAGAGCCCAGACCTTGATCAGAAGCAGTTCAACCACAGGCAGGAGGAAAGCGAAATTCTCATCTTGGAAACTGCAGCATGTGGACACAGAACTCATGGGGACTCGGGGAGTACAGTGCCCTGAATATGGGCACCCCGAAGAGGGGCCCTCCCCTCCCCTCCAACCCCAGGGGACAGGAATGCAGAGGCCACGGTGTGCTTGGAAGGACAGGGCAGCACCAAGGCCTGGGCAAGAGCCAGCCCCAGCATCCTCCTGGGGGTCTGCGGCCCCGCGGAGCTGCTCCCGGGCGGCTCACCTCTGGAAGGGTTTGTGTTCAGATTTCTGGAGTGGCCCTGAGAGCTTCCACCCTCAAAGCTTGCTGGGAGTCTCAACTTCTCCAAAGGCCAAGAATGAGCTGAGTAGGTGGGCTGCCTACCTGTTCTACCCTGGGGGAGGCTGATGTCACAGCCCAGCTCTGCCAGTCTGTCCCCTTCCACTAGATTTCTGCCATGGAGGTAACCTCAATAACCTGATCCAAACCCCGCAATCCTGGAAAGAAAAAGTCACAGTCCATTCAAAGGGCCCAAGTCAGAGAGAGGAGGGGGATGCCCAGTCCAAACATGCCCATGGGAGGGAGCAGACAGAACACCTGATTAAAATAATAACACTAATACAGGGATTGAAGGCACTGGAGAAGCTGCAGGAGAAGATGTCCTAAAGCTTATACAGATGATGTTGGAACTAAGAAATTAAATAGATAAATGTAAAGGAGGATGGTCCTTGTTGAGACTGGTTAGTGAATTTGATGCTAGTGGTCATCAGCCAAAGACATATCAGAACACTTAGCAAAGATATAAAAGAGGTGGAAATATGAAGGAAAATAAAAGAGGGTTTTATTTGGAGGGTAGATCCTGGAGACCAAACACTCAAATAAAGGATGTTTCAAAAAGAAAAAAAATTATTTGAAGGATATTTACAGATAAACAATAGTCAAGGAAATATGAGCTATCTTTGCTGAAGAAAAATATAAATCTATGAATTGAAATTGCTCACTAAGTACAAGACTGGGTTGATGAGAAAAGTTACATTAAGTGTATTCTGATCTAATTCTGAAACTCTGAGAAAGAGAAAAAAAGATCTTACAGAATCCCAGCAATAAAGAATTAGGAAACCCCATTTAAGCTGGAGGAAAAAACCAGATTGGCACCTCCCCTTGTAACTGCAATGTCAGAAGACAGAAATCAGAGAAGGAACACTTTCTAAGAGTGAGAAAGAAGGAGACCACAGTCCAGGAACACTGTACAAGTATGATGGCCTTCACTTTTCGGAGAGAAAGACATTTGAACATAGAAAACAATTTGCAGAATATTTTACGCAAGTGCTCAATTTGAAAGCATTACTTGAAAAAAAGCTAAAGAATAAGGGAAACAGAACAGACCACTTTAGGAGAAAGGAAAAGAAAGAGAAAACAGTGATGAGGAGTAAAGGCAAGCATCTTCCACCTATATACGCACACACCTATACATGTGTATACTTATGCAGGAGTAAGCCGAGACATGTACACACCTATACATGCATGTACATGCCCATACATATGTACACCTATACATGTACGCACATATATGCACATACCTATACATGTACACACCCATACCTGCATATACATATATACAACCATGCATACATATACCTATATATATACACTCCTATACATGTACACACCCACACATGCATATGCCTATACATGTAATACATACACACACATACATGTGCACACCTATGCATGTCTACACATATAGATGATACACCTTACATATTTATGTATATAATGCATATGAAAATAATGTAAAAAATTAATAAGGCTAACCTGTGAGAGATGGCTCTAAATAACAGTAAATCAAAGTAACTGCATCAAACTTCACATTAATGAAGTTCTCTCCACACAAGACCTGAGAGTGGGCGGTGCGCAGAAGCAGCAGCCGTTCCTGTCACATGCAAGGACGGAGGGGCTGCTAGGAACCTACCTCAGCATAAAAAAGTCCACGTACGAGAAAGCAAATACTCTGCTGCTGGGTACAGTGACAAAGCCTTTTCAATCCAGGGACAAGCGTGGGATGGTAACTTGCACCATTGTTATCAGGTAGAATGTGCGGAGAGTTCACACAGATTGACTAAATGACGACGACTATAAACACACGATGCACAGAGGAGCAAATCCCCAAACCAGCAACCATGGAAACAGACGTTCAAACATATCAATACAGAAATGCAAATTGAAAATAAATTTGAGATAATTAAGTTTTTCCTCACTGGACTATCAAACAACCAAGAGCTATAACATCAACTGTTGGTGAGAAGTGGAGAAATGGGTATCCATATAATTGGTCATGGAATTGTAAAGAGTACCTTTTTAGAAATAAATCTGACAACATTTTTAAATGAAAAAAACTTATATTTTTTAACTTAGTGACTTCACTTTTGGAATTATACAGGAATCTAGCCTAGGGAACTCTAAGCACTGATATATAAAGTATGACTGCATAAATTTTTTGTATATACAAACATATCCATTAAACACTAAGCACTAATTAAAAAGAATTAATTGTAGATTTATGGAATGACTTGGAGGAATTTATACAAAGTATGAAGAAAACAAAAATGAACAACATAACGAGAATAGGGTACGGGCAAAAAGAAAAACACAAACAGCATGCTATTTTAGAATTGCCTCTAGTTTCAGTGAAGAGAAACTTAAAATTTATGAGTAAGAAAGGTAGAAAACAAAATTCAATGAATGTGATGAATGACGTGAGAAATAAAAACCAAGTCAATTCCTTCACACCCCACTTTTCTTCACAGCTCCATCATCCACACTAACCCATAGCATTGCGGTAATCGACACGAATCCCAGCCTCATTTTTTGGGTCTTATGCCTTCCCACCTACCAAAGTTAACAACATACAACGATGTAAATCTTGATTGCATTCACATTATCACCATTCTGAATAGATTCAAAGTTAATTTTAATGTGTTTATGCATTCAGGAAAGATTTTTCCAGGATCCTAAAATATTGTAGTTAAATTTGGAATATGCTGATAATCAGTATTAACCAGTAGGGAACAGAACTAAACATCCCTGTTGAAAATAAAATTATTCTATAAAAGTAACATAAAGAGTTGAGAGTCAGTTTAATAATATCTTTCTTTCTAACAAAATAAACCACTAGGACTGCTTGGAGTGGCCACTTAAATCCCAAACAAAGCTCTAATATTTTTCTCTAGGATAATGTCAGTTAAAACAAATCCTTTAAACACCATCATTTTATTCATTTTTATCTAAGAACAAGATTAGCAAATGAGAGTGAAGAAATTTTCAACATGAGTGAAAACATGACAAAGACAAGCGTGCTGAGTAGTAAAGATAATTTCTATGTCATTTGATGCACCCCTTTTCTCTTTCGGAAATTTACAACTTCAGGCCTCGGGGTGGGCGCAATGTGGCTGATACAAGCACTTACGGAAGGCATCTAGTCAGGCCACGAAAATGTCCGTCTGAAACTAGAGAGCCACAGCCTACAAACTTGTTCCTTTGTGATATGACTGATTCATTCGGCCACTGATTTACATACGGCAATATTTCTGTTAATTGGAAGGTGAAAGAAGCCCATGCCATAAGTAAGTGGTCCACTTTTGAGCAGTTACTAAACACCTTCATTTAAAGTTTCTCATATTAGAATGTCTTTTGTTTTTCTGAAAAATCCATGCCTCTTAGTCACAAAGTACACTGAAAAATATATGCGCATCCATTTTCAATAGTTCTCACTATAAACGTCATGATTGAAATCGCCCACATACCTTCGGGTGATTTTGCTACTGACATGATTTCTTAGCATCTTTGTGTAGGGAAGAGTTGTCTGCCATGTGCCCAGGCAAGGTTTTGAGAATGACAGCACCATAGTAAAAAACGCTGCATTTTTCTATCTGACTTAGTACTGTATGTTTACTACTGGCTAATTAATTCCCAGAGACTTTTTTGAAGACACTCTCAGAGAAAGAGTATTCTTACTATTAATTGGGACCGGAGATCTGAATGATAAGAATGCCTCAAACTCAGGCTCTTCCGCTGCCCTTGCTTGTTAAGTCTTCGCATTGCATTTTCTGTAACCAAACATCACCCATAACAGAAGTGTTGCCTCTCAAACGCCCAGAGGGTCGCTCCTCTGGGTCCTCGGGTGGGGAACAACGGCAGTGGGGGCGATGGCCCGCAGTGAGCACCTGCTCAAGCTCTGCGCGTGCACCTGTCCACAGGTGCCCCCGGCAGGCAGTGGGCGCGGAGGAAAGTGCCGGGAACTCCAGCTGTGTGACCTTGAAAATGTACTTAGCTCCCAGGAGCCTCGTTTTCCTCAAATGTAAAACAGGAATAAGAACACCCCCCGTGACAGACTCGTGACCGTTGTATGAAATAGGTGTCTGCAGGAATCACCTATCACGGGCCAGAGGTGAGAACACCGGGAAATGCTACTCGTGGCCACAATGGGAGCGCAGCCTTCCTCTCTGGACTGAGCCACTGCTCCCGTGCAGGGCACAGCGCTGGTGGCCGTGGCCCACACCCTGCCACACGCTCTGTTCTCTCCCTCGCTCAGCAGGCGCGTCCAGCCTGGGAGGCCTGGGAGAAGCAGCGGAGGGAGTGCTGCCGGTGGCCGTTCCTGCGGTTTCTACGCCGCCTCCCTGCTCCCCACATCCTGGGGAGTTGGGAATATTTCATACTTTCTGAACCTAATCGCCAAGAACTTGAGGTGAGGAAGAGAAGACCACCTTCCCCATGGTACTAAATTACTTCTTTTCCCTCTGTCCCATGAAGCGCCACCACAAAGGAAAAAGCAACCACGACTCAGGAGTCACTGTGTTGATGTTTTCTCATATTTCTAGTAGTTGCTTGGGATTTCCTCCCCTGCCCCACGCATCCCCAGTACGAGTTCTGTACCAGGAACTAGCATTTCATTCCCGGAGAACATCGGAGCTTCGGGCCTGTGGTCTCTACCTGTGACCGGCATGAGGCCACGGTGGCCCGCAGGTGACCGGCGCCCAGAGGAGCCATGTATCCTGCCACCTGACGGACACCTGCTCACCTGTGAAAACAGCGTGTTCTGCTCAGAACCACTACATCCTCGTTCATTTCCTGGTGTCAGTGGTCAGTGCGTTTCTCCCCCTGTCCCAGATCCTCCACTTACCCACTTTTGGACTTTGGGCAAGTCATCTAATGCTTTTGAGCCACGCTTTCATCCAAAAGGAAGCCACATTTCTTAAGGGATATTGCGAGGACAAAACAGATGTCTAGGAAGCTCCTAAGGGAAAGTTTGGCTCATGGTAAGTGATACTGTAGATGCCACAAATTCTATCGTGTCTCTAGGGAAAGGTTTTTTATCCGACTCTATCAAAATTTCTTCATTTTTCCCATGAACACTGCTGCAAGATCTCATGGAGAAAGCACAGGCTAAGTTAGCCAGGCTACTGTGAGTTTTCCTTTCTCTCTGGCCAGCTGACGCCCAAGGAGTGGATCTATTCAGTACCGCGTGACTGAGCGTGGCCTTCGGCGCGGTATCTGAAGTGCAGTAAGACTGCACAGACCAGCTCCGCCTGCCAGCCCGCCTCTGTTCCAGCAACGTCAGTGTGAAGTAGAAGAGGTCGGGTAAACGGGGTGCTGTGTCCTTCCTGATGTCCACCCATCAACGTCCATCAGATTTCCAACAGGAAAGTTCATGTTCTTGGTTTTTTGTCTTATGTGAATCTTTGCTTAAGTTGCATAATCCTGGAGACTGAAAATAATACAAGTGCACACACACGTAAATCCAGATCGAGCAATTATGTTTTCACTGACCTTCACAGCAGTCTTACCGCACACGCAAGTCGACCTGGGGAACCTCACTGCAGCTCACGTAGTCCTATGGGTCTTCTGCCTTTACAAAGACATCTGCCTGGACTTGCTGAATGTTGTCACCATTGTCACAAAGCGCACGGCCCAGTGACGCCTGTTTCAGCTGAGTGAGTTGCATGGGGGTACACACCCCAGGGTTTTCATACCAGAACCTGATAGTCAACAAAAAAGGCACAGTGTCGTGGGTCTGCGGCCTGAGAATCACTGCATGTCAAACAGTCATAATGAGCAAAGATCTCAGCACAAAAGAAGCATATTGAAAGGACTATGTATGTTCTCCAACTAAGTATACTTTTAATTCCCTCCAATATTTATAAAGTTCCTAAATTTCCATGCTTTTGAACTATCACCTTCTATTCAAGTTTTACAAAATGATTCAAAGTAGTGTAAGGTTGTGTAAAAAAAAGCTCATTTTCACATTTAAACTCTATAGAGTGCCCTTAGAAATTGTCTCAACAATTTAATATTGACAAGTTTGCCTGAAAAGGAAATAGAGCTTTAGATATTTAATATAGACAATTTTGTTATATCTACTAATTAGAATAAACACATTCAATTTTAAATGAAAGGGTATAGTTAAAAATCAGCTATTAAAGTGAGCCTTTGTGTTCATTCCTTCAGTGAACATTTGAATGCCACACGCCAAGCACTTTTGCATGCTGGGTACACAAAGGGAAATTAAGATGCTAAATGGAAAAACTTGCTGCCACTCTCATGGTATTATGGGCTGAACAGTGTCTTCCCAAATTTATATGCTGAAGTCCTATGTGCCCCAGTACCTCGGAAGGTGACTATATTTGGAGATAGGACCATTAAAAGGGTAATTTGGTAAAATGAGATCATATGGGTGGGCCCTAACCCAGCAGGACTGGCGTGTACAACACTACACTTTACTAACGATTCAGGAGATACCACGCTCTGGGACACACCTGACTCCAAGTGAAAGGAGAGGCCGTGCCGACTCAGGGGAGGCTGCTTAGGTTTGTGTTTCTTGATTTTTTATACTTGGCTGGTCTTGGAACAGTAAAGAGATTACATGACTAGCTTACATTCAACAGCCAGGTGTTTACCATAATTTCATAAATTCAATTTGTGTAAAATGAACACTTTAGACAAACCAAGACATTTTAGAGAAGAGTGCCCAGTTATGTTTCCACTCGTAAATGCCCTCATCGCATGACTTTATGAGGAGGTCTGGTCTAGGGGCAGCAGGTCTTCCTCCAGGAGAACGTAAGCATGAAGGGAGGAGTCTCAGTGTGGCATCAGCTCCTTCCCTCTTGGCATCACCTAAGGTTGCAGCAATTCTGTGGAATCGGTACTGCTGTTACGCACACTGTACAGATGAGAACCTGGTTTAGAGGAATACGCTCCCCAAGTTAAACAGCCATAAGTCGTGGTGCTCAGATTCCAACACTGGTGGGGGAGTCCAGCGTGCATTCCCTTAACCACTGGCTTCCACCACCTTTCGAGACATTCTGCTTCTCTCCTCACAAAGATTTGCAAAAGGAATGCTATTTGATACTATCAGTGGTCACAAAATTTCTGTGACCAGATGCTATCTGTTATTTATTATATTCAATAAATTTTAAATCATAGAAAATATGGAATCACACTATAATGGTATTATACATGTATTTAATATATTTTGGGTCATAAAAACAACTTTTGTAATCTTTAGTAAGTGTAACAGATAATCCTTTACCTATCTCCATCTGTTAGCCGCTGAAACTGGGTAACAAACAGGCACATAAGCATTGGTCCCACTCTCGTACCAGGGATCAGGTCTTCGACCACAAGGGCGGGCCAGAGGTCAGTGTCATCTGGGATGCCGTACAACCTGGAACAGAGACAGGCACATGTCTGAGACTGGAAGTGACTTTCAAAATATCCCTCATATAGATGACTACGAGGCATTATTTTATTTTAACCACATGAAAAGGACAGGTGATACTTTCATTAGCATTTTTTCATTTCACAGATAAAATAACTGAAATAAAAGCAACGAGTAAAGGAAGCACCAGGATCACCCGGCTGGCAGGGAGCAGAGCTGTAACCTAGCCAAGCACATTTCACACTAAATATGCACTGTCCACTGTGTTATTCCTTATAATTATTCTCTAAGCATGTGAAATATAACTGTATTTCCATATATGAGTGTGTCTATATTAATATATATGGATGCATCCAACTAATTCTTTCAGAGCATGTAGAAAATATAAACAAATTAACTTAGCACTGAAAATTTCTGTGTAAGTGAGTATGCTACATCCGCTAAAATGTCAGAGTGAAAACATAATTTGTGGGGATGATAAGATAATAAGTGTTAGATAAATGTTCTCTTGTTCAAAAGCCAATGAGCATTTTATCTGGAATTTGAAGCAATTTTTTAAAACTAAACAACAAACAAGCAAAACACACACAATGCAAATGCTGATTATAAGACAAACAGCTTCGGACTCACTGCCTCTGATCACTACTGGTAGAAGCCACCCTGATTGTGTTTTATTTCCCTGTACGCTAAAGGTAAACATGACACTGTCCCTTGCTTTATGCTATCATTTTATTTCATACACATGATTACCTAGACCAGGGGTGGAGAACCTGGTGCTTTAGGGCCACATGTTGCCTTCTAAGTTCTTACGTGTGGCCTTTTGACTGAATCCAAATTTTACAGAACAAAT
>CAUYSK010051915.1:0-38044 GCA_963575035.1 Avahi laniger | reverse complement strand
TAGGCTCCAGTCTGCTTCTTGCCAGACAAAGTGCCTGCTTGCTGTAAGTCCTTGAACAAATTACTTAATTCTCTGGGCTTCAGTTTTTGCACCTGTAGACCGTAGGTAATGATAATTACCTTTTAGCATTGTTGTGCGGATTAGCTTGTTTTTTTAACTACACAAGTAATTAATGTATACATTCATTTGTAAAGAATTCAAACAAGACAGGTAGAATGAAAGTCTCTTACTACCTCCCTGAATCCTGCTGTGATTTGGTGCTTCAGGACATTTTTCTTTGTATTTACATACATATTTATGTAAATATTGGAATAAATATGTATGTGTGTGTTCGTATTTTTGAAATAGCTATGGAGTGAGCATAGTGGGATGGTGAGGTTATTTGTTTGTGGACCAAGTGAGGTAGGTGGTTAAAAAAAAAAGCTGTATCTTTCATAGAAGCACATCAGCAGATAACACCTAAAACTGAAAGGGCACACCGCAGTGGCATAGCCCTGGCATTTACAGATGTGTAGGCAAACACCAAGGGCAAATCAACTGAAAGAGTTGAAAGGAGTGGAGATGGGGGTGAGGGCTGCTAGAAATGCTTCTAATTAACTCATCTATTATTTGAATTTTCATTTGCATGTATAACTGTGGTTAAAATCCTGAAGATTATCTAATTGTGTTGTGTTCCTTTTTGTTCCTCCCAGCCACATCGAGGCCTGCCGCCCATTCCCCCCCAGACCAGCTTCTCTCCCGGCTCCATTCCCACCAGCCAGGTTTTCGAAGCGGCCCTCCCTCGGCGTATCTCGCCCCTGACTGGTCTTCCTCTGGCCTCCAATCCACCTGCAGCCAGAACAATCTAGAGCACACGTGTCATCGGAGTGTGTTTCTTCCCTGCTTAAAAACTCTCTGGGCCCAGCATGGTGGGTCACGCCTGTACTCCTAGCACTCTGGGAGGCTGAGGCGGGCGGATCATTTGAGCTCAGGAGTTCGAGACCAGCCTGAGCAAGAGCGAGACCCTGTCTCTACTGAAAACAGAAAGAAATTAGCTGGACAACTAGAAATATATATAGAAAAAATTAGTCAGGCATGGTGGCACATGCCTGTAGTCCCAGCTGGGAGGCTGAAGCAGGAGGATTGCTTGAGCCCAGGAGTTTGAGATTGCTGTGAGCTGGGCTGATGCCACGGCACTCTAGGCCGGGCAACAGAGTGAGACTCTGTCTCAAAAAAAAAAAACCTCTCTGAGACTGGCCTAGGATGACACGGCTGATTCCGCCCCACGGCAGGCTCCTGTCCCTCTCAGCAGCAGCCCGGCACGATGCCCGCGTCACTTCACACCGTCACCCTTGGCACCATGTTCTCTTGGGCCGCCAGGCTCTGTACTCTCTGTTCCTTCTGTGTGCATTTCTTTAATGTGGATCATAACTCAGGACATGATGTTCTGCACTCACTTCTTCTTTTAACCGTGGGTTTTCGGGATCTTTTCATGTCAACCCAAATTGGTCTTCCTCGTTCTTTTA
This sequence comes from Avahi laniger, assembly GCA_963575035.1. Classification (NCBI taxonomy): domain Eukaryota; kingdom Metazoa; phylum Chordata; class Mammalia; order Primates; family Indriidae; genus Avahi; species Avahi laniger. Next base: position 36,539 of record CAUYSK010051915.1, on the reverse strand, counting down.
AACTACTACGTGAATGAAGTTGTGTAATGTATGCGAAAGCACTTGGCGTGCCATCTGGCACGTAGGAATGCTCAATGAATGTTCATTTCACTTAAGTTCCTATCCCCCCAACACAGTGGAGAAACGCCCTTGTTATCCGCTAACACTGTGGTTGTAGGAGCCCTCTCAATCCTTACTACAGCCATGCAGTGGTTCTGCATAGGTCATGGACTTACCGTCTCTGTGCTCCCCATTATGACTTTAGCTTCTCCATCCGGTTCCCTACACAGCCCTTTTGTTCTCCTTCAACATGCCCAACTCTTCAGAGCTCGCCCGCCCGTACTCTGTGCTCCTGTGCTTTTTCCTGAAAGGCCCTCTGCCACCCCCTCCCACCATCCACTGGGGGGATGTTTTCCTTCTTCTCAGATGTCCCCTGTAAAAGCTTCCCTAAGCTGCCCTCCCCAGAGGAGCCCTCGGTCCTTGGGCGGCCCCCTGTCTGGTTTGTACCGCTCATGTCCTCCTCAACCAGAGCTCAGATCGTCTTAGCATCTTCAGTGCTTAGCTTACCGCCTGGCATGTAAAAAGTGCCCCATAAATGCTTGTTGGATGAAAATCCTCAACTTCCTAAAAGCTTAATGTCTCTTTTCTATTTAATACGCCACACACAGAAGCAGCTGTGGTATAAAGGAGAAAGCAGAGCGTTTACATTCTTACTAGCTGCGAGATTTTGGGCAACTCACTTCACTTCTCTGAGTCTCAGTTTCTTAATCTGTAAAGTGGGAGTATTAATATCTATGATGAATGAATGATGAAATAAAAGATATGAAGATTCTCTAAAAATGCAAAAAGTATTATTATTATCCCTTCTGAACCCTCATTTCAAACTTTACAGGGCTCTGACAAAATCCTCTCCCCAGGTCCAGCCACTTCTGCAAGATCATCTATTTCTTTCCCATCTCTGTTCCTCCTTCCTTCTTGGTGCTGTTCTTTCACCCTCCCCTCCCCTGCCCCTAGCTTGGTGGCCCTGCTCTCCCCTAATCCTTCCTCAGCGTCCTCCTCTGTGCCTTTGCCTTCCTCCTCCCAGCGTACGTGTATCTTCACAGCTTCCTCAGAGCCATCCCAAGAGTGCTTGTGGCTTCCTTTCCCTCCACTTCCTTGAAGCTCCTTCCTGCTCTTCCCGACACACACGCCACCCCTAGGGGCAGGAGCGCCTGGCATGGGTGTGGACAACTCTTCCAAGCTGGTTTCAAGGACGCTCACACAGGTGCTCAGAGAGAGGACAGATAAAAGGGTGCGAGATGCCACGCTGGGTGCAGGGCGGGGCTCGTTGAGGGGAGCCGGAGAGTCCGGGGCAGGTCCTGGGCCAGTTTTCCTCCCGAGATGCAGGGTGGGGCAGGACAGGACCAGAGGGGTGTGTTGGGGGGAGCATCTGAGGCCCAGGAGGAAGTCAAGGGAGAGGCTCCTGACCTAATTGGCAGGCTGGGTGCCAGCAGCATGCCAGTGATGTTTTGGCGACAGGTCACCAGAGAAGAGGAAGGAAGGGAGGGAGGGAGAGTCTGTCATGTGGCCAGGACCCAGAGGCAGCTGGGGTGTGCTGTCAGCTCGCTCTCAGCTCCTCAGGCTTTTCTAGGTCATTCTCTGTGTGGCTGCCTCTCTCACCAGGTCCCAGTGTTCTGCCTCATGCTGTCTTTCACGTCTCCGACTTGGTTTCTTTGACTCCTAGTCCACGTCCCCGACTCTCTCTTTGTGTCTGTGTCCCTGGGAATCAGGGCTTTAAGGCTGTGCTGGGGGAGGAAGCACTGGGTCCCAGCCCTGGCTCTGCCCCCATGCAGACTTTGGCGTCGGGCAGGCCAGCCACTTACTCCGCGTGGCCCCAGTTTCCTCCTCACAACTGCAATGTTACACAGTCTCCTGAACCAGTTAAGAGAGTGGTGAAATTTTTAAAAGATTTGAAACTTGGTAATATGAACTGTACCTATTCTTCTTGCTTCTGCCGCCACGCCCAACGTCACGTGCTCATGTAGGGCTGCATGTAACCGCTCGTCTCCCCACCCAGGGTCTTCCCCACCTCAGTCACTGGCAGCTCCGTGCTCCCAGCCCTGGGCCAAATCCCTTAGAGCTTCCCGACTCCCCTTCTGCTGTCGCACCCACGTCCAGTCCAGCAGCAAACCCTGTGAGCTCTCCATCAGCTCATGCCCGGGAGTCAGCCTCTTCCCACCGCCTCCGTCCCCTACCAGGCTCGCCTGGACCAGCACGAAAGAAAGTCCTTACATCCACCTGGAGGCCCCCATGGCCCACCAGTCACCGCTGTGACTTCCTGCTCCTCTCCCGCTGCCCCCTCTGCTCCAGCCACAGGGCCTTCGTGGGAACACACCAGAGAGCGGCGGCCTCAGGGCCTCTGTCTCTGCCTCCCTGTCCATCTGGACCACACTTCCCCCAGATAAGACTTGGCTAATTCTCCTACCTTCTTTAAAGTTTCACTCAAATACACTCTATTGACATTGTCACCCTGCCTACCCTACCCAGCACTCCCCACCTTCCGTCCCAGCTTTACTTTGCTTCCTAGGGCCTACAGACATCTCACTTATTTGTTTGTTAATGATCTGGTTACCATTCGAATGTAATTCCCAGGAGGGCAGGTTCCTGTCTGTTTTGTTCTCTGCTGAGTCCCCGGCTTCCAACACTGTATCTGGACATAGTAAATACCTGTTGAATTAATGAATATAAACTGTTTTGTTTGATCCTTAAAACAATTCTTTGATGTAAGTATAACTTTTTCCACTTTACAGTCACAAAACTAACAAGAGTTGAGTCAAATGGTATCAATGTTTCCAAGTGGTATCAATGTTCCTTCATAATGTGCAATTTCTTAAACCTAGTTTGGTCAGAATGGGCAAAGGTTTTAGCTTTCTCAACTTTCAAGTGAGGAGCTGGACTAATGGATTTCCCCTCTGCTAGAGGATGATGTCTGCTCCTTCCTCTAGTGCCTCCTGAGCTGCTTCAGTCCATGTTCTTCTCCCTCCCCAGCCTCATCCCTTCCTGGGTCTGGGCAAGAGAGGTTAAATGGCTTGCTAGGTCCACTGGAAAACCGGGGCTCACAGAATCACAGGAAACCTCTCCATTTCTAGCTTCCTATGCTCCGTCCATCTCGTTGGCTGAAACTTTGATTCTATTGAGGAAATAGGATGTCTATAAAGCAAAAAGAGAGGAGAGAGAATAAGAAAGAGAAACCGATGGAGAAGAAGGCAGGGAGGGAGAAGAGGGGAGAAGGAGCGGTGAGGGCGTGTTCGGGAACAGTCTGCAGTGGGGAGAGATGGTCGCGCACTATTGTCCGACTGCAACAAGACATCTCATCACTTTGTCCTTAGGCCTCTGGTAATCCCATCTCAACACTCAAAGCTCCTTAAAAGGGTTTCCCATTTCAGTCATAGCCCCGCATTGACACCAATGTCCATTCTAGAAATCAGGAATTTAGCCTTGACTTTCCTCTTCCTCACCCCTGAAGACAATGCCAACACTTCAGTTGTCAATTCTACCTAGAAAACACACTTTAAATTGGCCCACTCATTTCCAGCTCCACTGGACCCCGCTGACTCGAGCCATCATCCTCTCCCACCTAAATACTGGAATCATTTTCCTTCTTCAGGTGACCACCTTGTGCAACTCTGGGGGATGCCATTAGCATGTGGTGGCCCTGGTCTCCCCCATTGCACTCTTGGCTAATTCTACCCCTTAACATGGCAGATTTCACTTGCTCTAGTCCCCGAGTCTTCACTATTATCTTGTACCATCTTTACCTGCAATTCATCATATGCCAGCTTTGCTTAAATTAGCCCAAATTGTTCTTGTCTCTGGGTCTTTGCAAAGCTGTTCTCTCTGCCTGGAATGCCTCTCCCTCCTTTCTGTGTGTGATAAATTCATCACTCAGATCTCCCCTTAATTGTCATCCCCTCAGGGAGACCTTCCTCAATCCCTATACAAATTCAGAACCTTCACTCTCAGTCTTTGTACTGGATATTTATAGTGCTGTCAGATTCCACAAATAAAAGGACACCCATTTAAATCTGAATTTCAGATAAACAATGAACACTTATTTAGTATAAGTATGCCCCGTACAATATTTGGGAGATATTTATATTTTAAAAATTTATTGCTCATCTGAAATTTAAATTTACCTGGATATCTTATATTTTATCTGGCAACCCTAGGTATATGGATTGACTTTATTCCCTTCTATTGGAGAGATTGGAAAGTAAAAAACTCCATTTCTCATAATTCTTTGCAGCTAGGGCTCTGGATGTGAATTAAGTCCTTCCAAATAGATGTGTTTTTATGAGATTTGAAGAGCAGAAATGAGATGGAGATCATTTTCTGGCAGGAGAGAGGGTGAAAAAGCCACAGTAGACTTGAGAGATCTGTAGGGGTAGGACGTTGGGGCCGTGGCCACTACACTGGTGGTAGCTGCAGCATTTCTGACCTATGGGATTGACTTTGAAGCCAAGAGTCCAGTTAGGACCTCCTGACTTCTAATCCTCCAGACTTTTCAATGATTTTCTTATCATCTAGTTCCCTGAATTAAATCCCCTCCTGCTTAAAATACCTAGAGTAGTTTCTGCTTCCTGCCCTGGGGCCTACCTGGTACAATTCTCATTACCTTGTACTTTCCCCCATATCGCACAGTCTGTATATGTTGTGTGATTGTTTAGTATCTCTCTTGCACATAGACTCTAAGCTGCCTGAGGGCGGTGCCTCCTAAGCTCATCACCATACCCCAGTTTTGCCGTGCATGGACCTCTTGTTTACTCGGTCTCTTTCTTGTGAAGCTGGGCTTTGACTCTAAATGTATGGTGACTATGTATCTTTTAAATTGAAACAAGTGCCAAAGAGACAGGAAGGAAGCCGCTCCTGCACTCCTGAGGGATGAGGATTGGAAAGATTCCTCCACACCAGCTAGATCATCTCTCTGGGGCATGAATTTTCTTATCTATATTGTAAGGGTTAGACTACACATTGTAAGCATCCCTTTCAACCCTAATATTCTACAATTCTAGGATTCTTTGAACTTAGTAGAGCTGGGAGCCAGAATGAAATTGGCTGTATTTGGCGCACTTACTGGAGATCCCCAGACAGATAAATGAACAACGTGTTTGGAAGACCTACTCTCCCCAATGGAAAGTGGACATGGAAATGGGGTGATTACCTTGAATGGGCGTTAGAAAAGGAAATGGAAAGAAAAGACTACTAGAACAAAATGAGCTTCTACATACATGAACTGGACCATGTGAATCCCCCACTTAAAAGTCTTCAGTGGCATATCACTGCTCTCAGAACAAAACCCGACTCCTTATCCTGGGCCTTAAGGTCCTGCACAACTTGGCTCATGGCATCTCTTCAATGTCATGCCAAACCGTTTTCATCACATTTCGCACTCCTTCAAGGTCTTTCCCACTTCGGGGCCTTTGCACCTGCTGTTGCCTTCCCAGAGGGCTCCCCTCCATCTCTCCTAGCAGCAGCCAGGCCTCCTCTCAAATGTCACCTCCTTAGAGGAGATTTTCTAACACCCTATTAACAGTAGTCACACCTCCTCCAGTAATTCCTCTTATACTACCCACTTCCTATTCTTCAAAGCGTTGGTGTATTTGTTTACTTGCTTATTGTTGGTCTCTCCCAATAGGATCTAAATTACCAGAGGACAAGGGACCATGTCTAGCTTGTTCTCCACGGTATCCCTAACTCCCAGAACAGTGCTCAGCAAATAGTAGTGTTACGGCAGAGATGACTGGGAATAGACCGACACGCACACAGAAATGTTGGCAGAAACAGGTTTATACACCAAAGGGCTCAGATGGGGATTTTTCTCTCCAAATTCTGAGCACTAGACAAAGAGCACTGCAGTCTTTTATACACTCTGCTTAAGGGGGAGGGGCACCGTTACAACAGGGTTAATTTTAGTGAGGCAGAGTCCTAAGTCACTTTACAGCCTGGTACACTAATTGCTACATGTGATTTATGAGGGGAAAGGTCACAGGGGAGGAGGGGCCTCAGGTAAGGAATGCAAAGGTCAAAGCCCGGTAGTGGAATTTTCCATTTTAGTGGAATTTTCCAATTTTCCACTTCAGTAGGGGTTTAGTAAATATTAATAGCTGTTGAATAATTAAATGAATGGATAAATAAATGCACAGTTTTTAAAGGGACCCTGCTAAGGGGTTGGGGAAATAAGAAGGCTTTGGGAACATTGAGAAGGATGAACAGTGAATGTTTAAGGGGGAATTAAAAGGATGGATAAAGCGACAGCAGTGACATGGACAAGGGGGTCGTCAGAAGGACAGGGAACAAATGAGCAGCCAGGACGAGCTTGAAGGAGGGTCAGCATCTTAGAGGAACTGTGACCCCTAAGCAGAGATTGAAAGGACGAGGGAAGAAGGAGGCTCCCAGGAGGGACAGAAATGAGAAAGTAAAGTCTCAGAAGAAAGAAATTAATGTTTAAGGGAATTTAGAGCCAGTAAATTTGGATTTAGTCCTGGCTCTGCCTCTAACCAGCTGTTTGAGCCTGGTCAAATGCTTTGCCTCACCACAGTCCCAGTGACGACACCGTACAATGGCTGGACTTGGCCTCACGGCTGTTACAAGGTTAAATAAGAGAGTGGACTATGAGGGTGACATAGGTCACGCCTCTGAGATCAGGAATGACTGGATTCGTCTGGCTGGATCTTCTTCCTCTATCTGCACCTCAAGTCCACCCCTCCTAACCCTGCCCTCCCCTCGGGGAAGGTTTGCCCAGAGTCCTTGAAGCGGTTGGGTAGGAAAACTAAAATACACTGTAAACTGCAGAGTCTTTTAAAAAATTAGTCATTACAGAAGCAATCGAGATGGAAAGAAATATTTTGGAAGGGTATAGTCAGCGGACATTGAGAAATAATTGTGGTTTCCTTCATTCATCCTTCTTACTTCCTGGGCCTTCTTTTTCCAAGTCCGGTTTTCTCCCTAGAGACGCTTTACATTCTCCGTTCGGCCTTTTCATGTCTCTCCCTCTCAACGCAACCTCCCCTCCTTTTACAGGTTCTTCCTGAAATCGTCCCCACTTGTCCTGTCCCTGTCAGCAGGATCGTCACCCGCTCTTCCCCTCAGTGTCCGGCAAGGACAGATTGAGGCTGATGGCGGATACACCGTATCTGCCTTGTTGCACTCCCTAACGCAGCAATGGTAGGTTTGCCTGACGATGCATATACTTTACCTGCCTTATCACACTTCCCAAGGGCAGGGACCATGACCGTCCTGTCATCGGTCTCCCAAACACCTCTTTATAGCTACCTCTTCCCCCTGGAAGCCCCTAAAGACTTGTGGACTTTTTAAAAGTCTGGGGATGTTACTGATACAGAGGAGAGAGAATGGAGGATAGACAAAGGGAGAGAAGGACAAAAAGGAAGAGAAGGAAAAGAAAGGAAGGGAAGGGCTAAGGCCTCTCCCACCCCTAACATCCCTCAGTGCCATGCGTGGGTGTTGAGCTGTAACATTCCGCAACACCACAAGGGGACATCCCGGAAGGAGTTGGAAAGGGGTGGGAACAGTTACCTGGGCGGCCCTGTGTGAAGCAAGAAGACGTGGATGCTAAGCCAGAGGCAGGATCCAGCCATGGTCAACTGCAGCAAGCCAAGCCAAGCCAACACACACAAACTCACATCCACCCTTCCGGCTCTCCAGAGATACAATGGACCCAAGGGAGGATTAAAGGATCAAGTGTAGAGTTATTAGGGATTCTAGAAAGAGGGAAAAGGTCTTGAGGAGTGAGATGTTTCTGGCAGAGTCTGCCTCCAAATGCCTTTTCCCTTACTGGTGTCCTAGAACCATTAGATGTGAACTCATGGTAACCAGGGCATGAAGGCTGAGCAGAAGCTTCGTTAGCAGGAATCCTCATCGTCTAGTTATAGAGGGAAAACAACAACTAGTCAGGAGCTTCTCCAGCCAGATGGAGCACTGTGTCCCACATGACAGGAGCATTCCCCAGCACGATGTCTGGAGTCTGCCAGTGAGGAATGGCTATTGACTGAGAAGGACAAGAAGGTCTAAGCAGGGTCAGTCAAAGGACCCTCTCACTGTGCCCAATCCGTGAGGAGCAACTGAACAACCTGGGCATAGATCACTGAGACTGTGTGCCAGGCGCTGCTGCGGGTGCAGGGAAAGCAGCAGCGAACATGAAGGTTAGGTTCCTCTTCCCATGCCCTTCCCTTCTGTTGGATAGGAACAAATCACAAACAGGTACACACATCACTGCAGACAGTAATACATGCCGTGAAGACAGTAAATGTGGGTAAAGAGATAGTGAATGCTTTTGAGGAAAACTACTTGAGATACAAGTGGTAAAAGGAGTCCTCTCTGACTATGTTACCTTTGAGTTGAGACCTGGAAGAGAAGATGGAGAAAGCCATGTGAAGCTCTGGAGGGAGGGGGCCCATGCAGAAGGAGCACTGAGTGCAAAGCTGTATGGCCACATAAGCCTTGGCATGTTCAAGGAACCGAAACATCAGGCACTGCAGCTAGAGCACCAGGAGGAAAATGGAGGCACAGGGCCACCTGCACACCTCACCAGGCAGGGCCGTGGGTTCCCCCTTTGGCTAAACACTGGAACCTCCTGGAGAGCTTTCGACACTACTCATGCCTGGGACCCATCTCCAGAGATTCTGTTTAATTGGTCTGAGGTGTCACGTGGGCATCAGGAGTTTAAAAGTTTTCCAGATGCTTCCAATGTGCAAACAAACAAGGCTGCAAAGCACGGGCAAGACCTTGAAGGCCACGGCAGGGCACTTGGATTAGTGACAATACAAGGTTCCCGGAGAGACTCAGAGACACTTCTCCAGATCCAGAAAGAGCTCATTGTCTGGGAGGCCTTGGAGTTGGGGATGGAGCCAGGAAAATGAAGTAATCCAGAGGAAAAGAGACAAAAGGGGACTGACAAGAAGGCCAAGACAGGCAGAGAATTCCAGAAAATGTGACAAATTGGAAGGCAAAAAACAGACCAGTGCAGACGGAATCAGAGAGCCAGAGACTGAGGGAGAAAGGGAATCATATGTACTAGTTTCCTATTGGTGCTGTAAGAAGGTAGCACAAACTTAGTGGATCGAAACAATGCACATTTATTATCTTGTAGTTCAGGAGCCTGAAATGGGTGTTACTGGGTTAAAATCAAGATGTCAGCAGGGCCTGGTTCTTTCTGCTGCTTCAGTGGGGAATCCACTTCCTTGCCTTTGCAGCTTCTAGAGGCCACCGACTTCCTCAGCTCTCTTCCTCAACCTCCAAAGTCAGTAATGTCAGGCTGCACGCTTCTCATGCCTCTCTCTGTGGTTCTCTTCTGCTTTGGCCCTCCACTTTTAGGGACGCTGTGATCACACTGGACCCATGTAGACAATCTGGAATAATCTCCCTACTTGAAATTCAACTGATTAGCAACCTTAATTCCACCTGCAAGTTTAATTCCTCTTTGCCAAGTAAGGTGACATGTTCACAGGGTCCAGGAATTAGGGCATGGTCATCTTTGGGGGGTCATTATTCTACCTGCTGTAGCATAGACGTACATTTTTTACAAAACAGATTTCAGTCATATCTGTAGTCTTTTGCTTGGGTATCTGTGTGTTTTACGAGCACTGAACTGGGAGAGTCGTTCCAAGATGATTGTACTTGTGTTTGTTCTAGTAGGTTTGTTTATCAAGGTGTCATTTTTGAATGTCTCCCTGATAAGTATGGGGGAAGGGAAGACAGGTGCCTAATAAAGTCCTGCTGCTCCATTAAAGCCTCGCTGCTGTTGTATTGTTGTTCTTATTGACTATAAAACTAATGACACAGTGTCTCTTTGTGTGTTTTCTTTGAGCATGTCCATCTGTTCTTAAATAATACTGGATGTCTCTCCCAGTGATATTTTATGTGTGTGAGACTATTGAGCTGTATCTGTGATGTTTGCATTATACGAGCGTATCTGTCTGCAAGTTTGTGCACACTGGGGCATTTGGACGTTGATGGTGCACACACGTATTTAACAGTGTGAGTGATCACAGCTGTAAATGTTTACTCACTCACAAACCCCTATGGATACCCAGATAGCAAGGCCTGGCATGGGGCAGGAGCAAGGGAGGAGGGAGGAAGAGAGGAGAGCTGGGAAGAGGAGGGGAAGAGGAGTAAAAGAGAGAGTTGGAGGCAAGGGAAGAAGGGAACATCAGAAAAAAAATCAGAAAGCAGGAGGGAGTTCCAGGGATCTGCAATTAAAAAAAGAGGCAGGGTCGGGTCACAGCAAGGGGACAAGTCAGAAGAAGATCTAGGTATGGTTCCACTTCTGGTGATTCCCTTGCTATGTGACCTTGGCAATTCCAGCTCTCTGGGCCTCAGTGAATGATCACAGTTGAAATAGATACTCCTTGGGTACACTCCCAATAAGGAGGAGGGAAAGAGAAAAATGGAAATGAAAAACACACATATGGGGGAAAGAGAGGGAAAGAACCAGAAAGAGAGACTTAGGAAGAAAGTAAGGAGGGGCCCTGAGAGAGCTAGCCAGAGGGAGAGCTATGAGAGCCCTCTGGACTCCTTGAGGCAGGAGTGTGGGCGCCTGCTCCCCGCCCCTTATCCCAGAGCTTCAGAGTGTTCTTAAGCCCTTAATAGGTAAGGAGGGAAGATGGAAAAGCCTAGGCGCAGGGGGAATGACAGCCACACACCAACACTCAGAGGCTTGCCAAAGCCGCGCACACTAGATCTGTGCTTCCTGCCCGGCCCTCAGATGTAGGTGTGCCAGCCACCTGGAGTGACTCACACCCTGGCGATGTGGGCACACATGCCAAGAGCGAGCCTGGGTTCTCTGCCCGCCTGCACACCACAGGGCGAGGGGAAGGTAAAACTCGGGCTCTCGAGGCGAGTAACAGGGGGCTACCCTTCCACACAGGGCTACCTTGCCCCGGAGCGCCCCTAGGCTCCAGGACCGAGGTGTCCTCTTCTCCCCACCTCCTCCCCCAGACCGTACTCGGGAAGCGGGAGAACCAGATGAGGTGTTACGCAAGGCCTGATGTTTACCTCCCGCAGGAGCCTCCACCCTCCCTATAAAGCCTGATGTGGTGGGGAGATTCGCGCACAGACCGAGACTCTGGCTGAGACAGAGGCAGCCCCAGGAAGGGGGCAGAGAGGCGGCAAAAATTCATGCGGGAGACGCAGAGAGGGGCACCGACTCCCCAAGCAGCAGGGCCGGCCGGCCATCTGTGCGCTCGAAGGCGGTCGCGGAGGTCGAGGAAGGGGCGGCGTTCAGACCCAGGCTCCCCATGGATGCGCCGGAGCTGGGCCCGGGGCTGGTGGAGCGTCTGGAGCAGCTGGCGACGTGTCCGCTGTGCGGGGGCCCCTTCGAGGACCCGGTGCTTCTGGCGTGTGAGCACAGCTTCTGCCGCGCGTGTCTGGCCGGCTGCTGGGGGACCCCGCCGGCGGCCGGCACGGAGGCTTCCCCCACCGCTTGCCCCTGCTGCGGCCTGCCTTGCCCCCGCCGCTGCCTGAGGTCGAATGTGCGGCTGGCGGTGGAGGTGCGGATCAGCCGCGGGCTGCGGGAGAAGCTGGCAGAGCCTGGGGCCCGAGCGGGCAGACGCCGAGGGGGCCGCATTCCCACCATGGGCTGCCTGGACCCGCACACAGAGGTGAGGCCGGGGTGCGCGTCGCGGGTCCGCAGCTGTTGGTGGAAGGGGGAGCTTCATGGGTCCCCGGGGTAGCCTGTGGAAGTTTAGGCAATGGAGTTGGGGGAGAAAAAGCAAAGGATGAGGGGTGGGTGACCCCGGGTCCTCAAGGTGAGAAGTGTCCGGAAGGACGATGAGGAGTTGACACTTGGTTCAGAGGGGAGGAGAACGATCGGGTGCCTGAGTCTCGAGAGAGGAGCTGGAGAGAAGAGTTTGGGGAGGCAGAGAAGGGTTGGGGTACTGGACAAAACGCGAGGGCCTGGAGCCCCGCGAAGAGCGCGGGAACTGCGGAGTTCGGGCCCGACAGCCGGGGCGCGCGGGAGCAGGACAGCTGGCGGAGGGGAGGGAGCCGGCGGGCAGGAGGGGGGCCGGCTGGGGCGAGGGCGAGCAGGGAGCCGAGGAGGACGGTGCGGGGTGAGAACTGGCGGGGAGAGTGGGAGCGGAGAAAAGGCTGGCGTGGCGGGGCGGGGAAGGGAAGGAGGACAGAGGATAGGAGTGGGGAGCAGATACGAACGCCCCTGCAGTGTCGTGGGGTCTGTCCCTGGACTCGGGCTCTAACCGAGCTGCGTGTCGTTTGTTACTGTTATTCTCAGCTCATCCGAGGGCCCCAGGGAGGGGCGGCGACAGAATGAGGCGAGGTCCGGAGAACAGCGTTTGGGGCCTCCGGCTCCTCTCCGCAGCCCAGCCTTAGCACCCACCTCCCCCGCGCCTCGGCCGGGCCCGACTCTTTGGCCGCCAAACAACTCCATTCCCTTGTCCGACCCCCAGGCGTCTTGGACGCCCGACTTGCTTCTCCCCAGCAGCCAAGCTGGGCTCCGGTCTTGCTTCCGCCCTTTGAAGTCTTCGCAGATCTAATTAGTCCAAGCGTAATTGGCATACTTAAGGAAATTGTCTTTCCTCTCTCGCTCACCACCGTGCCAGCCGGCAGCGCTGGGCAGCGAAGTGAAGGGGTCAGGGATTCCACACCTCGAGGGGGGAACGTCTAGCGCCCTCTCCTGGGTCCCATAGCACACTGCGGGTCTGTTGCGCTTCTTGGGACGCATCCAAGCCCAGCTGCCTCCCTGGCCTGGGTAGAGACACAAAACAAAAGGCCCAATAAAAGCCACCAGGCTTTTATGGCAAGAGGGGAAGCAGCTTTATTGTAAGGCTTTTATATGCCAACTCTCAGCCCAAGGGCTCCGGGTGCGTGTTTGGTCTGTGTGATGGGGGTGGGGGGACAGACTTTGTCTGGGAGACACTCAGGAAGGTGATAAGGATGGGGTCACTGAAAGACACAGAGAATGGGGCTGAGGAGGCAGCAGAGGAAGGCAAGGAATGGGGCAAGAAACAGGCATGGATGAGGCTGGGGAAGGGGAATTGAGAATGCTTGGGGAATGCAGGGGGAAGAGAGTGGGGGTGAAGTTAGGAGGATGAGGAAAAAGTGGTGGAGAGAGAGCAAGCATGGGTCGGGAAAGGGGAAGGGACAGAACGAAAGGAGCACAGGGGATGTGGAAGTGAGATCACTCTGAGGGGGGGAAGGGATGTCACCAACTCAGATGGAGCTCACCTGAGGAGGTGGCTGGGGGAGGGCGCCCCACAGTAGGAAGCCCAGAGCTCATGTCCATGTTTTTTCTGCCCAACCAGGACATAAGGAAGACATGGAGACGGTGAGTTCCACTTTTACTGTTCCTTTTCACTGCCAGCTGCCATAGCCATCACTTCCCCACTGGGGCCACGTCTTTGTCCCCAGTCACAGGCAGGTTTTCTGGGAGGTGGCCTCACCCCTTCGTTTTCCACAGATGGGAGTGGGGTAGGGGTGGGGGCATTAGCTCACAGGGTAGAGGGTTATCTACTGATTTCCTGATCATTTCCCTCATCTTTCCAGATTTGACGTCCCAACACCCAAGTCATCTAACTCAGAGGATGATCTCCCTGAAGATTTCCCAGTGGTCAAGAACATGCTTCACAGACTGACCGGTAAGAAGGGCCGAGGGGAGGGAACTGAATCAGAGTCTGTGTTAGGCTTTCTCCCTGTTAGCTCTCAAAAATGATCAAGTCCTTTTTCATGTCTAGAATGCTTGCTGTGTAACAAAGTACCACAAAGTAGGTGCTTCAGCAACAGACATTTATTATCTCGAGGTTCTGGAGGTAGAAGTCCGAAATCAAGGTGTCAGCAGTGTGGTTCTTTCTGAGGGCCATGCGAGAATTTGTTCCATGCCTCTCTCCTAGCTTCTGGGTCTCACATGCCCCTTGGGTTACAGGTGGTCTGCATATTGTCTTCCTTTTGTATGCATTTGGCTCTGTCCAAATTTCTCTAAGTCAGTAATCATATTGGACTGGGCCTAAACTAATGACCTCATTTTAACTTGATTACCTCTGTAAAGATCCTACTTCCAAATAAGGTCACATTCTGAGGTATTGGGGGTCTTCAACATATCATTTTTTGTGGGGGGATATAACTCAACCTCTAACAATGTCTGTCCTCATTCCTCATATTCTAGCCATTTTCTCTCTTTCTTTTTCACGCAAACAACAGACTCCTGGAGGTCAGTTGCCTCTCAGGAATCTCTGCCTCCATCACCTGTCATCAGTCCTCTCCGGAAGGGATCTGAGACCTCAGCATCTCCCTGCCCCTTCCTTCCTTGCTCACTCCCCAAAAGAAGGATGCCCTCTACCCTTCTTTAAACTGCCTAAAGAGGGTCTGCCCTCTTGGTCACCCACCATCCCACCATCCCACCCAATCCGGATTGTTTCTAGCACTCTTAATCCAGAACTCTTTCCTCAAAGCACCCCATACATATAGAGCCAATGGTTCTTTTTTCTTGTCTCCAGCTATCACCACCTATAGAAACAGGCCTGTCCACACCCACTAATTTCTGTGGGTGGGTGGGCTGGTTTCTCAGGATATCTTGGATTCCTCCCTCCGCCCCTCCCCTCTATCACTTGGGGTTCCAATAGCAGGTGTCAGTCATTCTCTTTAGATCTACCTTCCCCATCCTGCTGACCCAGCTCCCCTGCCCCACCTCAGATGCTGCAGATTGAGGTATCAGTCCTCCCACCTCCCTAGAAGTCGGATCAGCCTCACATTTCCTCCCCCAATCCCACAAACCAGACCACCTTTCCTTTGGTCTCTGTGCTGTGCCCTCTGCCCTGAGCCAGTATGGTCCTTCCCAAGTCCAATTCTACAGAAGTGGCGCGCTGGTGCACAGTTTCCATGTTGCCCAGGCCTGCTCTTCATATGCTTGCCTCCTTTCTGTTCCCGCAGCCACCTGTGAACTGCTCTGAGGTCACTCTCTAGCACTCTTAGTCTTTTGCGTGCCTTCGGCGGCCCATTCTTCACCCCGCCCTGCCTTTGATTCAGAAACCCCTCTCCTCTCACGCAGTCCTCTTCCTGTCTCCTTGTCTCCAGCTGACCTGACCCTGGACCCTGGCACCGCGCACCGCCACCTGCTCATCTCTGCCGACCGCCGCAGCGTCCAGGTGGCCCCACCAGGGACGCCCGCGCCCCCTGACGGCCCTACGCGCTTTGACCAGCTCCCGGCCGTGCTGGGCGCACAGGGCTTCGGAGCCGGCCGCCACTGCTGGGAGGTGGAGACCGCGGGCGCCGCCTCCTGCACAGACTCTTCTGGGGAGGATGAGGACGACGGGGAGAGCCGCTACGCCGTGGGCGCGGCAGGGGAGTCGGTGCAACGCAAGGGTCGCGTGAGGCTGTGCCCCGCGGGAGCCGTGTGGGCAGTGGAGGGCCGCGGCGGCCGTCTCTGGGCCCTCACGGCACCGGAGCCCACCCTGCTGGGCGGCGCCGGGCCGCCGCCACGGCGCATTCGCGTGGACTTGGACTGGGAGCGGGGTCGCGTGGCCTTCTACGACGGCCGCTCGCTGGACCTGCTCTTCGCGTTCCAGGCGCCCGGGCCCCTGGGGGAGCGGATCTTCCCGCTGTTCTGCACCCGGGACCCCCGCGCCCCGCTGCGCATTGTGCCAGCGGAAGGCTGAGAGTCGTCCCCAGTCCCCATGCTAGTCGCTGGCCTCCGGAAGCGCGGAAGTTGCTTCCTCTTGGGCTTGGAAGTCCCCACTCATTGCAGGGATCATGTCCCTACGCCCATTGCAGAAGTATTAGTAAGCACCGCACACCAAACCGTATTATCTCTTTTCTGTCTCATTATTTTTCCCCTAAATAATAAGACCTCAACTAGCTCCAGGTTTCCACATCGATGTCCAAAGCCAAATCCGTTCCTCCTCCCCTGCCCCCTAATCTTTTCTTTCCCACCGCTACCCCAGTACTTCCCACCTACTTTTTCCCCTTCTATACTATTCCAGGCCTGAACTGGGGAACAGGCCCTGCCCTACTAGTACTGGTAAACTGCACGTTTACTACACAGAGGCCCTGCTAGTCAAATATTTACCTCCCACTCTTGCCAGTACTACTAGCTCCAAAGAAGGACTCGGGGCCTTCTCCATGGCTCTAAGGCTTGGGCTTCCCTGTCCTGTCCGCTCTGGTTTCTCCTCAAGAGAAACAAGAGAATCCTCCTAAAACAAGTGGCTTAACTCTAGCCTGGGCCCTATGGCTCTATAGGAAACTTAATAACCCTTTCTGTGGGAGGCAGGGAGAGACAAGCCAGTTCCACTCCACCCTCCTTCTGTGACTTTTTATGCTCATGGCATTTTCCCATAAAACCGCCCCCTGCATGTACTCACAGAAAGGAACCAGTGGTGCTACCTCTTCTCTCCTCAACCTGGGAATGGCCTAGACATCCCCAATTCATCCTGGTACATAGTCTCATATTTTTCCCCATATGTATAAAGGGGCCCATATTTAACACATTTCGTGATGTTGCGTTATTTATTTTGTGCATCTGTGGCAATAAATGAGACCTCAGTGGTGGTATGGATTTGACCGATCTCCGCAACTGTGCATGGGAAGAGGACTGGAAAACGATCACCAGATCCCAGTGAGGGGTGGGAGGGCTGAGAGAGCTGAACATGTTGGCTGGCAGAGACATCAAAGGGTAGGAAGGAAGGGGTGAGAGTGCAGCGTAGGGGACACACCCCCATCCCTTTGCTCCCTGCTTTTTCCTTTCCCTCTTAGGGACCCAGGCCCCTGGGACTATGTTGGATCTGTCTGTGAAGGTGAAAGACCAAATTTGAGGAGACAGTTGGCTCTAAGTGACCTGTCTTAAGCCAGTTTTGTCATAAATCCTAGATAACATGAGAAGGATAGGGAGAGAGGACATGAGTATTTCTTGTTCCATTTTCCATTAGAGGTGAGAATGATAAAGACCTCTCTCTCCTAACTCCTCTTGAAGGCATGAGGGGGGTAGGCAGGAGGGGAAGAATTGGGAACCTTGGGTCCCCCGTAAGACTTCAGAGCCCACAGGCAAGGGCTAAGAATTAGGATTACATAAATACCTCAGTGGAAGAGCTCTAAACCAGGATGCACAAGCACAGCTGGGGCAAGATTGCCTGGAATCTGACTGGACCCTGGCAGTGAAAGCTGGGACTATCGAGAACCCAATTTAAGTGTTTGCTACTTAAGTTGAGAGTGCAGGGGCCAAGATAACTAGATCCCAGGACAGGCAGTTTGGCAGTGAGAACAAAAGGAAGAGACTGGGACCAAGATGGCTTGGATCCCCAGAGAGACGGGGGTGGGTATTGGCAGGAGAAATGAGGACTGGGGGAACCCAGGAGCCTGGGTTCCAGAATAGCAGCAAGTCAGAATTCCAGGATCTCTGTCCACATTCCTCTTCTTCTTCCCTCTATCAGGCAGAGGAGAGGGAAGGAGGGGGTGGGTGAAGGGATCAAATCATAGGTTTAGTCCCCAAGTAGCCACATGGATACATTCAGGGCCAGACAGACACAGGAATGGTGGGGGAGAGAGGAATTTAGTGCTGCATTGGCCCTGGAGGGGGCTGGGAGGGGTCAGGAGGCTGGGGAGGGGTGGTAGGGGTTGGTCCAAGGGTTGCACGACGCCGTCCTTTGCGGTGGCCCCGTACACAGTGTGTATGACCACAGCCCTCCTCTTCCTCCTCATCACTCTCTGTGGAGCTCTCACCAAAGGCCCGAGGTTTCTCATAAATACAGCAGCCTGGATTTGGAAGGAGGAGCTCAGTTAAAAAGGAGGAAGAGTAAGATGTACAGTCAGTTCCATTCCCCCTCAATCTTGGTGAAAATTCCTACTTTCACCATTGTCTCCTCCTACCTTCCAGGATCCAGCTTCCCCAGGCCCACCCCCTGGGACTCAGGCACGCTTGTTCCCTTGTTCATTTAGAGAGCCAAGAATCCAAAGCCCCACTTCTCCCACCTCTGACACCTCTTGCCATCAGGCTTCAGCACACCGCAGTCCCAGCCCCTCCTTACCTCTTTCCCTCTAACCTTAACCTCCCTCCTTCCCCTGATGCCAGAGAACCACCAAGAAAGTGACAAAAAATATGAGCATCCTGGGGCTTCTGGGAGGCCAGTGGCTGTGAGAAGGTAGAAGATACGCAGAAGGGAGGCAGAACTGCAGGGCTACTGTGGGGCAACAATTACTCACATTTGGATGAGCGGCGCCCCATGTGTTCATTGTCCACAGTGTCACTCGTCCATTCCACCTTTTTCTCTGGCTTGCGTTTCCGAAGTTTGATGGTTAGGCTCCGGTTCTCCTAGAAGGTTAAGAGGGATGGGCATGCCAGTCTAGTCCCATCCTACTGACCTTTCCTGCTCCCTCCCGGGGAACCTTCTCTCTTCTCTTCCTCAGCTCAGTCAGTACATAGGACCAGAGGAGCTGAGTGCTGAGAAAAATAAAATGGAACAGGTCTTTGACATCGGGAAATCCCTTGAGGAGAAAGTATTATTTCCTGTTCTTCATAGCCACCAGTATACAGAGAAGACACAATTCCTAACCTATGGAAAGTCCCAGCCAATCTTCAAAGGAAAATATAATCCTCGCTGTTTCTCCGTCTTCCTCCCCAAAGCATCCTTGGTAGTATTAACACATGAAAATTATTTTTTCAGTCTCCAGTGCCTAATCTTTGATCTCCTTCTCTTTTTCCAGGTCTCTATTCTTTCTCCCATTAAAAAAGACCTCCATTCTTATCTCTCTCATTTTCAAGTCCAGCCCTTCCCTACCTTTTAGCCATCCATTCTCTAGCATCCTGATATCTCTCGTAACAACCATCACTAAACTACTAATTACTAAACTCCCTTAATCCCGAGGTTATTAAGCCGAATGCAACCTTTTCCCTTTGAAAGCTACTTAATCTGTTTTTGCAATATGCTACTTGTTTCTCCATTTACATCTCCCCTCTCTGATTTTTCAAAATATCCTCTTCATCTTCTATTTTTGTTTCCTTATTCCCTCCACTTCCTTTTACATTCATCCTTTCAACAAATATTTATTGGTAAGTATTAATATTTATTGATAAGTTGGCCTCCAACCGTACCTTCTTACATGGCCGTGCCTTTCCTCAACACTTTTCTTGCTCCTTAATCCCCAATTTCCCATTAGTTCACTGCATATACGCACCACCTCCCCAGGTAGCAATACCTATATCCTAACTGTAATTCCCTATTACATGTCCCTTGGCCAGTCGCCGGCACCATCACTGCCACTCTAACTTGCTCCAATACCTTGAGATTCTCCCAGTCCCAGATATTCAACATCACACCTCCCATATTCCCAGGCCCAGCCGCCCCAGCAACTCTCCTAAGTCCTGTCCCCTCCCTCTCGGCATCTCCCAGACCCCTAAGCAGCACCGCCCTCCCCACCCCCGCCTTTCTCACGGGCTCGGTTGTCACGGTAACCGTTGTCTCAGTGACGGTCTCACTCAGCCCGGCCCCTGCCTCGGCCATGGCTAAGGCTGAGGAGAGGGTGGAGGGGAGGAAGAGGATGAGACCGCCTTCCCTTTTCCTGTGTCTCTGAGGTCTAAGAGAAGCGGTATAGGATTCAGAGTAGTAGCCAGGATCCTTTGCCTTCTTTTTCCCCCTCCTTCTGGGCCTCCGCTTCCCCACCCCTGGGGATAACCTGTCCAACCCCACTTCCGGCTCTCCGCTTCCGGGTGTGACGCATTCTGCGGTCCCCCTTTTCCCTTCTCCCAGCACGAAATGCGTCAAAGCGCAGGCGTCGCCGGATTAGTTCCGCCGTAATATGACAGCGCGCAGGCGCTGCGAGAAAGAGAGTCAACTTTAGCGGAAGAGGCGTCAGTGCGGATGTGGGCGCGGAGGGACGGTCCGGGGCAGCCGGCGCACGCACGGCGGAGAAGCCGCAGGAGTTGTGCGCGGAAGAATGGTGCCCCGCCGGCGCTGCTTGCTGGTGCGGCAAAGGTGCGGGTGTGTGCATCGAGTTGAGAAGTCCTATGGCTGAATCCATCTTCCGTCTCTGGGCGGTGGAAGGGCGCAGGAAACTTAAGGGGCATTAGTAATGACGCTACCTGGGCTATTGTCGTTTCTTTATCGTTTAGTCTGGTTTCCCTGGAGAGAAACGGGACCTGGGAGCGGTTGGAAATAAGATTAAGATGCTAGCGATCTGGGTTCTGGTCCTCGCCCTGTGCTTGTAGGTGTTTGAGCACTTACTGCCCGTTCAGCTTGGGTTTTTCCAGTCACTGTGCGAGGCTTTGAACATGGAGGCACTTAAGACACTCAGACCCTGCCGTTTAGCTCCCAGTCTAATGGGAAAGACGGGCATGCTCAGAACTAACAAAAGTATAAGACACTGGGGGCATAAATATGGAACTAAGTCTGATCTGTGAAACTGAATTTAGTTACACTACCAACATACTCTCTCTGGGAGTGATGAGTAGGACTGAAGCAGAGAAATGGTCATAAATTACAAAATAGAACATTACGTGAAAGTATGTGCACGTTTCTTAAAGGGCAAAAGAAAGTGGGAAAACAAGAACCAGAAAGGCAGATAAATGTCTTTTTTAAGGTAGAGAACAGCTTACAGTCGTAGGTGTGTGCACTGAAAGAAATGGAGTTTTGTACTGCTAGGATCTAAGGGGAGTGCCAGATAAGGCTTGGCAGGTAGGCGGTAGTTATATGGAAAGCCCTAGGATACTTTGCTAAGAAGTTTGGACTTGATCCAGTCAGTGTTATGGGCCAGAGAAAGGCTTAAAGAGGATAGAAACATGAACAGATTTGTTTCAGATTTCAGGAGTGGGTCAGGAAAGTAAACTGCTAGAACAGTTTAAATGTAAAGGGGGGAAGACAGCTCTGCTCATTCTTCAAGTTGCTGTGAGAGTCAAACAAGATAATGTAAGCTTGAGAGCCCTGAATATATAAAAGACCACACAATTACAAGATAATCATTTTTACTCTAACCCCCGACCACCATTTAAGCCAAAGAATGCAGGAATACTAATTTCCGGAATCAAAATTTGAATATTTTATATTGTGCCTGGACTATGTATTTGTTTCCCTTGAAAGTTTTTGGTTCAAACTGAGAAAAGCAAGATACAATTCAACAGGTACAGTGTAGTTCATTTAAAAAACCAAATATTGGCCAGGACTGTGGCTTATGCCTGTAATCACAGCATTTTGGGAGGTTGAGGTGGGAGGACTGCTTGAGGCCAGGAGTTTGAGACCAGCCTGGGCAATATAGCAAGACCCTGTCTCTAAAAAAAAATTTAAAAAATTAGATGCATGTAGTGGCACTCGCCTGTAATCCCAGCTACTTGAGAGGCTGGGACAGGAGGATTGCTTGAGCCCAGGAGCTTGAGTTGAGGTTGCAGTGAGCTATGATGACACCACTGCACTACAGCCCAGGTGACAGAGATCCTGTCTCAAAAAAACTCAACCAAAATATTTATACACACGTACAAACATAGCCACACATACATACACAAGCACAAATATCCAGTATAATTTGGTTGTCTCAGTGGAGTGGTATTGCTTGTGACTTTTACTTTTTATTTTTACCCTTCTATATGAGAATCTATTACAATCATTACAATGAACCCTTGAACAATGCAGGGGTTAGGCGTGCTGACCCCCCAGCACAATCAAAAATCTGTATATAAGTTTGGACTCCCCCAAAACTTTACTAATACCCTACTATTGACCAGAAGCCTTACCAATAACATAACTAGTTGATTAACATGTATTTTGTATATTATGCATTATATACTGTATCCTTACAATAAAGTGAGCTAGAGAAAAGACAATGTTATTAAGAAAATTATAAGGAAAAAAATATATTTACTATTCATTAAATGGAAGCAGATCATCATAAAGGTCTTTATTCTCACTGTCTTCAAGTTGAGTAGGCTCAGGAGGAAGAAGAAGAGGATGGGTTGGTCTTGCTATCTTATGGGTGGCAGAGGTAGAAGAAAATCCAAGTGGGACCCGAGCAGTTCAAATCCGTGTTGTTCAAGGATCAACTGTATATTATATTCATCTCAAGAGTCATAAGTACCCCTATAGTAAGTACACACTGATATCCCTTAGTATCAGATTTTTTATTATCCAAATTTATAGGCCAAATAGATCTGGTTAAAATTTCTGTTCAATCTCTCACTATCTGTATTCCTACTTTCCATTTCCCTAAAGTCAGAAACCAAACAGATTTAGATAGTGTGGGAATACTTATAAAGGCTTTTTTATATTAGCCTTATTTCTGGCTCCACTTTTTTGTTCTTTTTTCCCCCCAGTTTTCTTTTTCATACAAATATATCTGTAAGCTCTTTAAATTCCTTTTAGAACAAGACATTATAAATAACACATATGTCAGGGTCTTACAGAAAAATACAACTTTAATAAGGAAACTCAACTAGGGGTATCTTACTCCAGAAACAATGGTAATCACCATATGATGATTTGATTCTCCTCTGAGAGCAACACATTGCAACTAGAAGAGGCGGAGAAGGCATCTCTTGTCCAAGAACTTAGTATCCTTCACCTTCCAAGGAAGAAAAGGGACGGACTGTGGAGTTGCCCAGGAAAAAGATCAAGAATCTTCCTTCTCCTGGAACCTATGAGGAAAGAAAGGACTTGTTACAGTTAACCAAAAGAAGAGTTTCTAGCAGTACAAGATGAGATACTCAAATAATCAAGGAAGGACTTTTATTTATGAGACTGTGGAAGACTAGCTCCCCTAAACAATTCTCTAACTCAACTTTAAGACAACTAAAAATGTTGGGATTAAAAACATATCTAATGAATTATAACCTTGAATTTCTTAGGACACAAAAAGCACTAGCCATTAAAGAGGAAAAAAAAGGATAAACTAGACCTCATAAGAATTAAAAACTCACCTAAAAAAAAGTTAAAATAAATAAACAAGCCACAGACTAAGGGAAAAAGCATTCTTAAAATATATTATCTGGACTGGGCACAGTGGATCACGCCTATAATCCCAGCACTTTGGGAGGCAGGAGGATTGCTTGAGGCCAGGAGTTCAAGGCTGCAGTGAGCTATGATCTCGCCACTGCATTTCAACTTGGGTGATAGAGTGAGACTATGTCTCTGAAAATAAATAGAAAAGAAAAGAAAAGAAAAAAAAGAAAGAAATAAGGAAAGAAAGGAAAGAATAAAATAAAAAAGAAATATATATTTGAGTATGAATATTTTTAATTCATTGATGAGACGGCAAGAAAGTAAAGGCAACCTTCACACTGATTAAAAGTGATGTAAAACCAGAAATCTAGACAGTTAAAATTGAAACTCCTGCTAGGATGGTGACCGTAATATTATTTTGAAAGCCATAGGTAGCATAAGAAACCAGAGAAAAAAACCTATAATATCTGATAGGAGATCCCCTGCATAAATTTGGGAACCCCGAAGGGCTACTCTTATGTGTAAAAGAGAATAATAACAAAAAAAGTCAACTCTGTAGAAGGGGAATTTGTCTCAATAGAGAGAAAAGCCTTCCCTGAGAATTTTTAACCATAATCTGGCCCTTACATGGATTTGCAGCTGAAAGTCATACTATGTGCTGCTTCAAAAAAATCTGAAGCCAAGAATTTATTTAAAGTAATTCCAGCTCGATAGTGCCTCAAGGCATCTGAAAAAAAAAAAAAAAAAAACCGCAAATGCCGGGAATACAGCATTCACTCTAGGCCTCAAAGAGTTCCCATAGTTCCAGTTTTAAAAAACTCTCACTTACAGTCAAAAATCACAATACAAAGAAAAAAAGCACCAGGAGAGAATCAGCAGAAATAAAAGACAGCAGGGAGTCTACTTGCTCAAGGTTTCCTGGATGTGGCTCCGGGTAAAAAAAAAATATTAAAAAAAAAAAAGGACAGCAGCATCACACATACAAGATCTGTGGATATCAGAATTATAAGGCATAGAATAACCATATTTAATATTTTTAATATTCATTTAAAGAATAAAAGGAATACTTTTCCTTTAAATTGAAGAACTGAGAATTATTAAAAATGATTGAAATTTGAAAAATAATTAGGTAGAATTCAAAATAATAATTGAAACTGAAGACAGAATTAGTGATCTGGAAGACAGACCTGAATAAATTTCCCAGAAGGCAGCAAAAGAGAAAAGAAATGGAAAATATGAAAGACAAGGTGAGAGAATTGGATGATAGAAGTTCTAATAACTAATTAGAGCTCCAGAATGTGGAAAATGAGACCATGGAGGAAAGGCAATATTAAATGAGATAATGGCTGATAATTTTCCAAGGTTGAGCGAAAAAAAAGTCTATTCTCAAACTTTCAGAAAGTCCAATAAATCCCAAACAGAATACAAATAAAAGAAAGGCACATTTTGATATACTGTAGTGGAACTACACAACACCACGCACAAAAGAGGTGGTCTTAAAACCATCCAGTGTGCCCATGGTCTCTAAATCATGCATTACTAATTCTCACCAAAGTAAAGCTACCTTGACTGCAGCTTGAAGACTCTAGCATAAAATGCTGACCACTAAGCAATCCCTGCCTTCTCCGATTTTTAATTTCCTTTTAAATATCTTAAAAGGTTCACTTCACTGGCTGTAAGAAGGGTTAAAAAAAAGTGTCATTTTTAAAAATAAAAAACGACCACAAAATCTCCCTATTACCAGAACTGCACTGAAATGAAGGATAGGATGAAAGGAATCAACTGTCTAGTATGAAAAATAAGTCACTGGGTTTGCTTAGTTAGCAAATGGACTGAGACAGGGCCTCCAGAGGGAGGGGAAAGGATACCCACTTGCAGTTGGTACAGGTGTAGAAGACAGTCTGCCCTTCATCGGCTGAACGCATCTGCCTGGTGTGGTATGCCATCCCCTCGTGACCACATCGAGAGCAGCGCCTGTCAACCTGGGGAGAAGCTGGTGGGTTAGGGAGGCCTCGTCATATCCTAATACTTCTCACAGCAATCAGCCTATCATACTTCCTCAGATATTGATGCTTCACACTTCCCTTCCTTCTTGGAATGGGGAAAAAAACCTCTCCAGATTTCTGCAACCACTGCTCCATTTCTTTCCACCCACTTTTCGGAGGCAGTCCTTGATCTCATTAACGTACCACAGGTCCCTGGAACTCAGGTCCTTCCTCCACCGACATAGGCATGGCTGTCCCCAGTTTGTGGAACACTGCTGAAGTCTTCACAACCTTCCCCTCGAAGTCTGCGCAGGCAAGTAAGAACTGCTCGGAGACAACGTAGGGGGCCGACGTCCGAAATCCCCCCTCTCCCTCAGGATTAGGCCAGGAGGCTCTACTCCCTTCGCTTCGGTTTCGTCCCTAGACCAAATATACGAGTGCCTGACCTCCTGCTCCGGGCCCCTCCTCCCCAAGTCCAACTGATCTTGAGGTCCCCCAGCCTCCGACACTGCGCCCTCCGCCAGGACCACGGCGTACGAGCCCCTCACCCCGAACGTTGACGGAGAAGCCGCAGCGAGTACAGGTGACCGCATCCTGAGCCCCGGGTAGAGGCAGGACCGAGCCGCAATCTGGACAGAAATCCAAGTCCGATTGAAAGCTGGAGCAGGTGCTGGCGAGGTCCATGACCGACATGCAGCAGAGAGCTAGAAAGGGAATGAGAAGCTCATTAACAGAAGAGAGAGGAGTCCCGCCTCCCCACTCAGGGGTCACACTCTGTCCCAGGACCTAGGCGTAAATAACCCGAGCCCTCCTCCTACACACGCCTCCTTCCTCTGCGACCGAAGAGCCGAAACGTCCGGAATTCCCAGCCAGCGTCCTAACTGGGAACCCGGAGGCCGGCGAGCTGGGCGAGCCAACTCCGCGGGCTAGAGCGCCGGCTCTGCTCAGGCCACGGGGCAGCGAGAGCTTGGCGGGCTAGAGCGTCCACACATTCGTGCTCGCGCGTGGCTATGACGTCATAATTAATCGCGAGCTTCATCTCCAGAGCGTTTGTTGTGGAGCCGAACCTCCAAAGGGAGATTGCAGCGCTACCTTGACCTTGTGACGTCGAGTAAGAAAACCGGTAACCAGTGCTGTGCTTCTAGCTAATTTTCCGACCAGCACCCAATCCCAGGCTATTTATTTTCTTTGTCTCACATCCTGCAGAGACCCAGTTGCAGGGGAATGGGGGAGTCCTCCTGAAAACTGTACTAACCTTACCGAATACTGACTTCTTTGGATTAGAGCACTACAACTCCCACCGTTCCTGAGCCGGTTTTTCCCTTTTGCGGCTGTGTAGTGGTTAAAAACAAAAGCTAAGCATTCTGGAATTTAGAGTTCTAGTGACCCTTAGGGTCCTCTGGCCGAGCGTGAGCTCTCTGCAGCGCCCCACCGGCCTTTTGTGCTTTGGGGCAGTTCGGGGCACTTGGAAGGAGTGAGTGGGCTTCTTCTTCTTCTTCTTCTTCTTTTTTTTTTTTTTGTGAAACAGAGTCTTATTCGGTTGCTCAGACTAGAGTGCCGTGGCGTCATCATAGCTCACTGCACCCTCAAACTCCTGGGCTCAAGCGATCTTCCTGCCGCAGCCTCCCCAGTAGCTAGGGCTACAGGGGCACATCACCACGCCTGGCTAATTTTTTCTGTTTTTTCGTAGAGACGGGGTCTCGCTCTTGCTCAGGCTGGTCTCGAACTCTTGAGCGCAAGCGATCCTCCCTCCTTGGCCTCCCAGAGTGCTAGGATTACAGGCCTGAGCCACCGCATCTGGCCCTGTGAGTGGGCTTCTTAAGGGACAGGAAGTGGGGAGGGTGAAGTCCGGAGGAATGCTTAGTCTCACAGGAGAGGAAGCAGGGATGACACTTGGGAAGGGGCCCAGGACTTTGGAGGTAGTGGAACAGAGGAGCTTGGGGCTCCCCACTCCTTCAGCTTCTGCCATGTGAGGGATGCTCACAGTTGTCAAGGGAACTCCTTAGGTAGGACTTCATAAGACTTAGGTCGTTTGAATTTCAGTTGTAGACCGCCTGCCACCTCTTTTCCGCCTTCTGTCTGTCCACTCTAAATCATCGTGGTCATCCATTAACTGAGCGGTTGACATTTCCCTAATCTTTTATAAAACATGAAGATAAATATCTTTAGAAAATCTTGCTGTTTTCATTCATCTGTGACCTACAATCTAAGTAGAAACTTGTGCTGAAGGGGGAGCTTCTAGTTGAGTTTTCTCCCAGCCTTCTCAGCACCACCTACCCTGATAGCTGCCATCATTTTCTTCTCTGAAGGACACAAGCTGTGGTCTTTCCTTGGGAGAGGCTCCCATCTGCCTTTCTCTACAGTAATGGAGAGAACACCATAGTGAAGGGGTAAAAACTCTCAGCAAGCTGTGGAAGAGTGACAAACTCCATCATTTTGCATAACTGTGATGTTATGTGTTCTTTTGACTGTCTAACAAAGGGAGATCTGTTGCTGATAATGGTAGGCAATTTTTATTCTCACTTAAACTTGTGTCTTTCTTCATTGAAAACAGAAATTGAAATTAGCCATCCACCCTCCCTGGTTTTGATAAACATTTAGCGAACATCCATCATGAGTTGAATGACTATGCAGTAAAGGAACAAAGCATTAAAAGGCGTGGATCCTTCCCAACACAAGTTCACAATCTATTCAATAAAGTATTTATTGAACACATATGCGAGCTGAGACTGGGGCAAAGTTGAGATCTGTGTTCCCTGACCTCAAGGAACACAAATAATAATTAGAATACAATAAAAATACACTAGTAGGTAACAAAATGTGAGAGCCAAGGACATGCATATAAAACAAATATATCTATAAACTTCGAGGAAGACTGGTAAATGCTTTAATAAAACGATACAATGCTATGGCAAATAGAAGAAAAAGATGCTCAGATATGTGGTAAGGATCATCAATCGAAAAATCATTAATTTTGAAAACTTAGGATCAGACTCTAACATTAAGTACTGTGCTAGATGCTATGTACAGAGAAATAAAAGTAAAATGGTCATAATTTTAAAATCTCAAAATAGAAATATAAGGCATATAAGAATATACCTAAGAGATCAAATATGAAATATTTGATATCACGTCGTCTCTGATAATATAGAGACATCATTAAATTTTAGATATAAATTACAGTTCCTACCTTTTATGAGCCTGTTTCAGCATTAAATGTTAAAAGTGATACATGAATACAGATATCACAATGTAAACCATGATTAATTTTCAAATGAGTCGTAGAATTAAAAAATGTAAAGTGTTGAAGGCAAAATCACTGTAATGGAGTAGACCAGAAAGACTTCACAGACAGGGTCTTGACTTGTGAAGGATAGACAGCTACCATTTATTGAGAATTTACCAAGTTCTTTATATCTAATTCGTACTTGTTCTTTATAACCCTGAAAGGCAGATTTTTGTCTTATATCTCCATTTTATAGATGAGGAAACTGACATAGGGAAAAGTTATTTGCCCTGAGTCACACACCTAGAAAGTGGTAGAATTAGGATTCAAATCTAGCTCTGGCAGGCTCCAATGACCATGTTTTTAACTATAAATGGTTTAAAAGACACAGAGATGAAATGCCAGCCATGCTCAGTGGCTTAAATACGACCTCATAGTAAACTCAAATTAGACCAGAGATGACACATAAAAGTTGGTAGTCTTTGTGTTGCCATCAGCCTGCCCTATAAATAAACCCAGAGTAACTAAAAATTCCCATCCTGAAGGGTTCAGCAGGGAATAGTCTCCTAATGTGTTTAGGGTGAAGGATAGTTGGCAGTATAAGGCAGGTGAGCAGAGGGTTGGGCAATCAAATGAGAACAGAATTTCATAACAAAAGATTAGAAGGCAGAGATGCTGTATGTGCTGATAGAGGCAGAGAGGGCTCGGATCAAGCAACTGCAGAAAGAGGATGAACTGATAAAACGGAAGATGAGAATCATCTCCAAAGACAGAGAAGACTCAAGGACTGAGGGATCTGACATACATGTACTCAGGCAACACCTCACCAAAGAGCCTGTCTCTTCCTACTCACAACCCTGGATACAAGATTCAGAATGGTTCATGCTGAGTCCACAGGAGAAGTAATGCTTGTAGTTCATATGAAAGGAAAGATCCTCTTTTCATTAAAAGAACATTCATTATTCTCCACCATTGGAATGCTGTGGTTTCCTGTGAGGGAAATGGTCCTGTTGTAGTCCTGCCCATTAGCAGATTTTTTTTCTTTGTAAGGGAAATACCCTTGGTCTTAGCCAAAACAATTGTGTTCCTTTACTCAGACAATATGTGAGCAGATGTGTTCTGACACCTCCCATGTTCTAATCTACATTTGCTTTTTTATCTTCCAGATTGGCCTGGGCTAAGTCATCTAAAGATCCTCGGATTGCTGCAGGTCAGCAGTCCCCACTGGAGAAAAAGATCTTGGTAAATAATTATCTTCATACCATACAGTTTGGAACTACTTGGAAAAAGAATCTTAGATTAAAATCCTTCTGTGTAAGTGACATCTTCAGGTAGCATGTCTACACTGGCAAATGTTTACCAGTTATGGCCATAGTTACAAAACAAAGTATCATTTTGAAAACTCCCAACATTATATATTTTTAAAATTAGTTGTTGATTTGTGGTGGTGAGTACTTCATGCTTTTAGAGGTCACAGGCTCACCTGGGAGTGATGGAAGTAAAATCACAATTATTACATGAAAGTAAATAAAAGAGCATATAGCTTTTCTTGGTGTCAGTAGGAGGGTAGGCTTCTGTTTAATGTGTTCAAAGGGAAAAGTTGATCACATTATAACGTTCTGAACCTCACTTTGACAGAATCTAGGTGGCGTTCATACAACAGCCGCAAGACAGTTGATAACTCAGAGATATCAAGAGGAGTATGAAACACTCTGTAGGGAGCAAGCCCTTTCTCTTGACTACTGGCTTGCCAAAGCAGAGTCTTATTATAATAAAAGAATAGTGGAAATGATAAAAGAAGAAGAGACAGCTAATAAAATCAAGAAGAAAATGGAGGGGAAAACAACCCAAAGCATAGAAGGACTAAAACGGTACTATTTGGTACATGAGAGAGAGAAGAAACACATAGAGAGGCACATATATCGAACAGGACAGGCCAGAGAATTTAAGAACAAAACATTTAAACAAGTACTACGACCTCTCAGTGAAACATCATTACCAAAAATTATGCCAGAAGAGGACGGCATCCACAATGCCCAGAGAAGAAAACAGGCAAATGAGAGGGAGCAGATGCAAATTAAAGATCATCAGGAACGCATGATTCGAGGGAGAGAACTTACAGAGCAAAGACTCAAAGAAAGAATCTTGAGAAAAAGCCAGAGTCAGCTACCTACACGTGAGAAGCGTGAAAGAGTAAAGAAAGAGATAAAAGAGTTTGAAAGAGTTACTGCTTATCCACTTTTCCAGCCACTCAGTACAAGTCGGATTAAAGTGAATATTCTTATGGAAAAGTCTCAGAATGGAGAGGAAGCAAATGCAATTATAAAACCATACCAGAGAAGATTCTTGGCTGTGCCACCCTTTTTGAGAAGTCAAATAGGAAAAATAAAAGATTAGCAAAGTTTCAGTGCTTTTATGATAAAATCTATCTCTTAAGTGAACTTTCTTTTAAAAATGCTAGTTCTCATATTTCCCCAGGGTTCAGTGAATATTCCCATTTGTATCAAATACAGATGTATAAGATAGTTTTGGACTTGAAAAGTAACTTTTCTGTTTTTAGTTGCCTTGCCTTTGTTCAAGTCACTTATCCTATCTGATGTTCAGTTTCCTCATCTGTAAAGTGGGAATAATAAAAATTCATAGCATTCATGGAAGGATTATGATTTTTGTGAAGCATTATTATGTATTAGTTGTTTCATAAATATTAGTTTCCCCGCTTGAGAAGACCTGGGTTGGGCAATGGTAAATAAGGAATTGTTCTAATCTGCCTCTCATTTCTCTCTGCCAACCCACCAAGGTTATTTCAGTGAGATTGCTGTAGTTCAGTATATATCTGGCCTTTAATTTCTTGTTCATGCCTTCATTAAAGAACTACTAACCAGGCCCTAAGAGTAGAATTTGCACCACACAATTTATTTGTAGGAGAAAGTTAATTTGAGAACCTCCCATGTGCTAGGCATTGTTTTAGTTACTGAGGGTGAATAAAGAGACGTCTCTGCCCTTGAGTAGTTTACAGCTAATGGCATAGCTAACTCTATAAACGGGTATATGGCAAAGGTTATGATAGAGGGGACAGGGTGCTGTACAAAGGAATGATTCTAACCTGGTCTAGGTGAGCAGGGTGAAAAGGAGGAAGAAGGAGGTCAGAGAGGAAGGGTAGTAGTCTGCCATGTTTCTTCCAGCTCTCTTTATCACTTTCTGTCACACACTTAAGCAAGACCCTTCTCAGTGTTTGGATCCACTTGGGTAATCAAACTCAGCCTCTTTCAAACTCATGCCTCCAATGCTCATTTATAAATCAGAAAGCAAATTTATGAATTTAATGAGAATTTTAATTGCCAAACAGAATGAAATTTATTATTTTCCAGTCAGTTCATTTTTTCCCCAAATACCAGAAAGCTGGCAAAGTAGAGATTCAGAGTTGGTGAGCAGAGAAGCAGAGAAGTGGAAATTGGATATCCTAAGGAATATTATGCTTAAATTGTGACAATCCTGATGCCCACACTTCTTACTATCAGAACATCCTTTAGCCTGGATATTGCTAGGTCAGTGCTGTTGAATACAACTTTCAGCTATGATAGAAATGTTCTATATCTGTGCTCTTCAATACAGTAGCCACTTGCTACATGTGGCCATTGAGGCATTTAAAATGTGATTAGTGAAGCTGAGAAATGGAATTTGAAATTTATTTTAATTAATTTAAATTGCCACATGTGGCATGTGACTGCCCTATTATACAACGCAGCACTGGATAAACATAACTCCTGTTACGCATCTATGTCTAGATTCGAATCCTACCGTCAGCGTTCTTTGACAGTGTTGCTGCTATGATGGCTCGCTGCTTGTCTTATATTAATATCTGTTTCCTTTATATTTTAGAGGTCCCCCAAGGCCTTAAAGAGATTAAAAGGCAATGTAGACAAATTTTCAGAAATGAGACGGCTGAATTTGCTTAAATTGGGTGTAGCAACTGGCCCTCTCTTTGCTAGTTCTGGAATTTAGCCAGGATGCACACCAAAATCTCATTCCTACGCACCTTACTTGCTTTATACAAACTTCTGTTCTCTGATCTTCTATGACTGTGTCTCAGCTTTAGATTCTGTATCTTGCATAGAAATGGATCATCAGAAAGCAACAGAAAGAAGACTTAGAAATCCACATCAATAGAGTAATATCAAACCCTTTGAGTTCAGTGGGACTGAAAAGTAACCTAATACATAACCTATTAGTAATTGTTTCCCATGAGGATTTTCAATGCTAGACTCATAAATTGCTGAGTTCAACTGTCCTCCTTCTCCTACAAATCTAGCCTAAAATAACCGATGATCGTAGAGCAATTTCACACCTACCATGGCTAAGAATAGAAATATGTAGTTAAAGAGTTTGTCTAAACCTGAACCCATCATCTCTGTCTCATGAATTATATTCACCTTTTCATTTCCTTGTACGGGGTGTGAATGATACTCCCAAGCATGCTTGCTCAAATCCTGAGTCACATTTAATGCCTTTTTTGGTCCAATTTCCTTTTTTATTTTCAATTGGAAATACATAACTGAAAATGTTATATATGTACAGTTGGAAGAATAGTAATAAATGTCCAGTGCCCTTTGCTCAGGCTCAGAAATGGAATGTCACCAAACCTTAGGAGCCCCTGCATGCTCTCCCCATTCATATCCCTGTCTCTTGCTCCTAGAGGCAGCTACTGTCCCGAATTTTGTGTAATTGTCATCTAGCTTTTATAGATTTTACCAACTAGGTAGATATCCCTAAGTGATATAATTTTTTTAGCTGCTTGTTTATAGTCTTTATGTAAGTGGAATTATACTATATATGACTTACTTTAGCTCATTTTTATTTTTGTATTCATCCATGTTGATGTGTGGCCCTGTAGTTCATTTCCATGACATGAATATGCCACAACTTAATTATATATTCTACTATTGATGTCTTTGGGGCTATTTCCAGTTTTTGTCCTATTTTCTTTTATACATAATACTTCTGTAAACATTCTTTTAACATGTTCTGGTGCCTGTGTGCAAGAGTTTCTCCAAGACACATAAGTTGTGGCACCTTCCTGTGACAGGCCTGATCTGGAGCTTGATAGATTTCTATTCCATTTTGGTTTTATATTTGTCAGTCTGTTCTGTGGAGTCAGACACATATTAGACTTAAATATTTATTGAAAGAAAGAAGGACATTTGTTAATTGCTGGAAAAAGATCTGTGTCCTTTAGCCAGGACTAAAATACAAAAACACTGATGACATACCATTTTACTTCCTTACATTCTGTCCATGCCCAATCATAGCCAGCCTTTGTTTTTATATTTCAGTTGAGAGCCTAAAATATTTGCTTACTTATCCTAATTGACTTTTAATATTCTTCCAATAAATTCAAGATTTGTTTCTCTCTCTATCCCCTTTTCCAGAGCTTTCTGTCCACCGCATTCCTAGATAAGGTCACCCACATGTCCTCTCCCCAAGGCAGCTGGCAGCATGATAAAGTTTCATTAAATCCTGAACAAAGGGTTCCCAGAGAAGGAGACAGAGTCTCCTTTTAGTACCAGGTTGCTGGAATACCTAGAGGGCCAAAGGCTGTGTGACAGTTCCTTCTCATCTGCTGGAGAAAAGTCCAGGTTCTTAGCCATTAAGTACCCTGTGACTTAGCCTTGATAAAGTACTGAATTCAAAATGACAGAGTTGGGACCCAAAACAAATCTCCCAATTCCAAACTCAGATTTATCTGATTTTTGAAATGAAATAAAAATGCTAAAGTGCTTTATAGCCATAAAATACCATATAATATTATGAATTGTTATTGTCCTTCTATTGGTTTTCTTCATCTACTATCAGATATATGGTTTGCAAATATTTTCTCCAATATTTCTGTGGGTTGTCTCTTCATTCTGTTGATTGTTTCCTTGGCTGTGCAGGAGCCTTTTAGTTTGATGTAGTCTCATTTGTCTGTTTTTGCTTTTGTTGCATGTGCTTTTGGGCTCATATCCAAAAAAAATCATCGCTCAGTTCAATGTCAAGAAGCTATTTCCCTGTGCTTTCTTCCAGTAGTTGTACAGTTTCAGGCTTTACATCTAACTCCTTAACCCATTTTGAGTTGATTTTTGCATATAGTGTGAGATAAAGGTCCAATGTCATTCTTCTGCATGTGGATATTCAGTTTCTCCAATACCATTTATTGAAAACACTGTCCTTTCCCCATTTTTGGTTGAGCTGCCAACAGGAGGATATACCAGCCCGGTCAGCCTGGGGTTGCTACTAGGGGAAAGAAAGAAGTATGCTGGCCAGGGATTTCCAAAACAGGGCTAGACATAGGTCTCCCCACTCATTTCACCCTGATTACATTTCACTCATTTCACCCCACTCATTATCCCCTGATTTTGGGGATAGCAGCATTCAGTGACCAAAATGCCTTACTAAGGTGCATGAGCCAGGAGGAGGTGAAGGAGAAAGAGCAAGAAATCTTTTTGGTTGACTATTGAGAGAGCTGTTTCAGCTCGTGAATGGTGGAGGGCAGGATGGAAGGCTCATTGCCTTGACTGTCAGCTCACTGTTGGGTAGCTTTGCAATAAAAGATACACTATTGTCAGACTAAATGGTCTAGAAAGCTGAAAACATGACCTAGATTAGTATCCAAGGCCACATTTAGTACAGGCTACATTTTGGCCCATGTTTCAGCCAACCAACCAACCAAACTGTTGCAGGCCTTTCTAACTCTTTAAGCTGCAAGATTAAATGAACCCATATTAATAAATTTGGCTTGATTCAACTTTATGTTTCTTCCATCATTATCCCACATTCTTAATATCCATTCCCACACATATTTCCTAGAATTCTGTATCAATTAGAAAGATCATCTAGTTTTTTTGGAGTGTAGGATACTTTCTAATGGGTCACACTTTGTATCTCACCTTTAGGGGCCTGCTGGGACTTGAGTCCAGTTATAGGTCTACAAGGAAAAGGGGGTCCTGGCAGTGGATCTGAGGGGAACCAGCAGTATCTTTTAAGACATCTACCTCAGGGGAGGCCAATACAGTTTCCTCAAGCAAACTAGGGCTAATCTCATCAGACCTGGAATGGTTGCCTCTACTGACAAGAAGACTCATAAGAATGAAGGGGCTCAGTGTTTCTAGTTTTATCACAGTCTGCCCATAGGGCCCCATTTCAGTTTTCAGGATTGCATTCCTTTTCAACCAATGCCCCCACTTCAATAGCAGACACCTGCAAGGTTGGAAATTCAATTTGCATTGTATTCACACACTTGCAGGATGAGGCTCTTTGGTTTTCAGCACTCTCATCTGCAGCCATAGGAGACAGGGATTTCTTTCCAGTCAGAAACAGAAACTTTCAGGTCATTTATGTGGCGCTCAAGCAGGTTATCTAAATTTCTATACTTTTCCTTTTCTTTCTTCCTTTTTGTGCAGGGCCACTAGGAGCAACCAGCCAATCCCATTATATCCATTAGTTTGACAGAAGTGTTCTAAGGTGTCACACGTAGTCACCCGGAACCTTGCCTCCTGTAAGTGCTTGACAGAATTGGACCGGTGCTACTTTGTTTACCTCTGTTGCCACATCATGCCACACCGTGGACTGTTAGTGCTCTCTTTACTACTGGAAATAGAGTTATTAGTGTCTTTGAATTGAATCGGATTAGAGAACTATTCCAGAAACCCCAGAACCAATTCGAAAACTCATCTGTAAGATTCTGTTCTTCAGAACCACCCTCAGTACTAAAATCTCTATTCATCAATTTTTTCCAGAAAACAACCAATAGGATGTGTATATGTATACAAATTCTCTCCCTCCTCATCCATATA
Source organism: Avahi laniger (assembly GCA_963575035.1). Classification (NCBI taxonomy): domain Eukaryota; kingdom Metazoa; phylum Chordata; class Mammalia; order Primates; family Indriidae; genus Avahi; species Avahi laniger. Next base: position 607 of record CAUYSK010051915.1, on the reverse strand, counting down.
TGTATATATGCAAATTATCTCTCTCATGTATGTATGTAGATATTTCATATATGTTATGTATATCATAGCTAGATGAGAGAGGAATATACATATATATTATGTGTATCATAGCTAGACGTTTCAAGTAATCGGCTCCTGTGATTGCAGGGACTGGCAAGTGTGATCACAGGGCAAGCCAGCAAACTGGAGATTTGGGGAAAAACCGATACTTCAGTCTTGAGTCCAAAGGTCGTTTGGGGTCAGAATTCCCTCTTCCTTAAGGCACCTCAGTCTTTTTCTCTTAAGACCTTCACTTCACCTGAAAGGTGGCCTTACTAATAATAACCTATCTAACAGAGGAAAATAAACTATCAAACAGAAAGAAGAGAAATAAACTCACAACACAACTGCTCTTTGTTTAGTTAAAACACGTGTGGCATAACTTGTTATCTCTGTGTTCTTTCTCAGCCTTGAACAAGTTCCTGAGTGGACAGGAGGAGCGCAAATCTCCCCTGCTTCCTCAAGAAGAGACAGTAGCAGATGCCTCCCGCCATCAAGAAGAAAGAAGAAGGCCTGGTGCGGTGGCTCACGCCTGTAATCCTAGTACTCTGAGAGGCCGAGGTGGGCG
>CAUYSK010051913.1:0-26231 GCA_963575035.1 Avahi laniger | reverse complement strand
GTTCTTGAGGCTTTCCACTGTGTTTTGTAGTTCCCTGAATAAGTCCTTCATTACAGGAGATTGTTTGATTTTTCTTTAATATTTCAGTTTCTTTAGTGAAGTTTTCTTCCAAGTTCTGGATTTTTTTTGTGTGTGTGTGTGTCTTCTTTGTGTTGGTCATCCATTTTTTCTTACATATCATTGAGTTTTCTTACAATCCATGTTTGATATTCTTCTTCTGTCATTTTAGTGTTCTGAGTTTCATTAATGTCAATTGATAGGGAGCTGTTGTTCCTCTTTGAGGGTGTGCTTTCCATTTGATTTTTCATACTTCCAGAGTTCTTTCGCTGGTTTCTTCTCATCTGGATCAGTTGTTCCTTCTTGCCTTTAGATTTTCATTTGGATGATGACATGCCCTGTTTAGTCTCTGAGCCAGTAGGTGGTGTTTGTGGGTGAGATTCGACCACACCCTTTATGATGAATCAGTAACTACAGTAAAATGGTGTGCAGGATGACCTCCCTGTCAGTAGGTGGCAGTTGCTGGAAGGAGCGAGCTGCAGTGCTGTTTGGGGTCCTGTAGCCAGGTCTTGTTCCTCTAGAGAGGCCCTTTTGTGCCTCAAGTGGTGGGTGGGGCCTGGGACTTCCAGGTGTGTCCTTATTGTCCATCTCAGTGGGGGCAGGTCCAAGAATGTTTCTGGGTGGGGCTGGGTTGGGTAAACCTGCCCTCAGTCTCCACAACTGCTGTTAGCAGGGGTCAAAGGTCTGTGCTTGCTTCTGTGCAAAGCTGCTGGGAGTGGCTGAAATGGCTCCACTCAACTGAAAAGTCTGGGCTTGGGGGGTGGGGCTCTCTGAGACACACACTCTAGAGCAGGTCTTGCTCCCCTCCACCCTCCCCCTCTCCATGGCCTCTCCTAGCCCTCTCCCAGGAAGCAGGACCTCAGGCCAATGGATCTTCCCTGGCTGTGACATGGGCAAGGAGGTTCCCTATCCAGGATCTCAGCCTGAGCTGGGTGCACAGCCCTCTTTTGGGAGGAGTGTTGCCACTCAGGCACACTGATTTGCTGCTGAAGGCACACACTCCTCAGTAGGATCTTTCAAAGATTTCTCTTCTGTGCCCCTTGGCAATGGGATCGTGACCTGGGTGTATGGGGTCTGTTCTGCAGATCTGTCCCCTGGGCCGTGGAGATCAATCCCTGACCCTGCCAGGAGGAGGCGTGCTGATCTCAAATCACCTACAGGGTGCCCACGCTGGATCTATTTCACTCTACCTCAGGATTTTCCCTGCTCTTCTGGAGTCCCCAGGCAAATAGAACCTGGGAGGGCTGGAGGGTAGGGAGCTCTCAGTCTGAGTACCCCTCAGTCTGCTGTAGAGTCCCAAAAGGAAAGGTCCCATTCCTTGGAGATGCCCCCTCACAAATGTTTTAAAGGACCTTCGACATGCAAATGTCAGAAATTGTTATTTATTTTCAAAATCTTTTTTTTTCCTTATTGTATGTGCCATTTTTGTGTAATGGCATCATGATATTACAAACACTGGTGCCAAAAATATGAAAGTCATTGTGTCTTGAGCCCTCTGCATCTGCCTCTTTCTTCATTTATCTCTAAGAAATATAATTCATAGCACTTTAATATCACCTTAGTGTTTTGCCCCACGTACTTTCTCTCTACTGATTTATTTAAAGTTTTCAACATTTCTTACATAACAGTTTCTGTTGCCTTCAGTTTTCCTTACTTTATATTTCAATGTTCATATATGATTATAGTAGCACTTTTAAATTATTGTTCTAATCACATCAGTTAAACAATTTACACTTGTTTAAAACAAACGAGAAAAATGCCTAATTATTTTGGTGTGATATATGAACCTCTCATAGTCCAGTTTTGTATTTCATTTCAGCCTCTACTTCAACCACTTCATCTTTCTACATCCTTGCTCTAGTCCTGAGACCTACTGGAAGTTCATGAGTAAGCTCTATTGTTTTTAAAGGTTAGTCCACCTTTCTGAAATGTTCTCTTTTAAAAATCAGTTCAAATATCATACCTATGGCAAAAAACTTTCCTAAACTCTCTTTGAAAATTGACTTAATTTCTCCTCTGAGTTCCTCAACTGCTTTGGTTGTTATTTGATAATATCCCAGTTTTTTGTTTCCCTTTTCACTTCCAGACAATTGGTCTTGTGAGGAAATGGACTGTTATTTTTGACTCTTAAATGTTTAGTAAGATAATTAATACAAAATACCAGCTTGATGAATATTTTTTGAATCTGTGATTTTCATTTCTCTCTTTTACTTTAGTAGAGGAGAAAAAAGACCTGATAAATGATCTTACAAAATAATGAATAAAGATTATGATATCTTATAAACAAATCAGTGATCTTTCTTCAACTCCCATACTCTATGGCCTCAATACTGATCACCTAATCAGAGCCGTCAGGTTTATCAAATCCATCCTTTTTGAACCTGTTACATTTTAAGATGAAAGGTTTATAAACTTGTTATTCTACAGTTGTGGTTCTTGACTTAGAGTGACTTTTCACTCCTTGGAATATTTGGCAATGCCTGGGGACATTTTTGATTGTCACAACTGGAGAGATACTATAGGCATCTAATGAGTAGAGAACAGGAATTCTGCTAAGATTGCGCAGTATATAGGACAACACCCTATACCAAAGAACTATCCAGCTCAAGATGTCAATAGAGCCACCGTTGAAAAATGCTGTTCTTCAGTGAAGGTTTTATCTCCCTAAAGACAATATCCATATCTAAATCTAAATATAATATTTCAGTCAACTCCTTTTGGTACAAATATATCCATGAGTTTTTCATTCCATACTATTTTTATATAGTTGCAAAAGTAAAAGTTCCATTTTCTTTCTCAAAGGACAAAACATAACTTTTTCTAGAATATTGGATTTTTCATTCTCTAGATGTACATACAGATATGTACATACATGTATATACATATATGTATATATATTCCTATGTTTTCTTTAAATTTTAGTGCATTCCTTAAATAAAGACTAAACATTATTTTAAAAAATTAATTTGGAAATTAGCATTCAAAATGAGTTAATTTATTTCAAAGGAGGGAAAAAAAAACCATTACGCCCTAAGCTGTCTTTCAGAGATGTTATTATAACATCACATGAATGAAAATTAATTAGTTCTTTGTTCCTATGCTAGACTTTCTTTTGTAAGCTGTTAAGTAGAGATCATTTCTTCTACTAAACACATGAAAAAAAAAATGAAACATAGCCTTATTTCCAGTTTAAGAACAATAGAATGGCAAAATAGAACACACTTCTTCAGCATCTGCACCAGTATATATTTCATTTTTTCCTCAAAGCTTCTTACATGTATTGCTGAAGGTGACGTAGAAAATGCAGAAATACTACAGTGTAATTTAATAAAAAGTTAAGAAAAGCCAAAGAGAGAGTAAGACTAGGCTTTGTCTTATCCTTCCACAATTTATGAGGACTACTGACAAAAAGATTGTGTAGATTTCCTGTAACCTGCAGAATAGCACACACACTCTACCTTGGTGAATCCTGAAGTCACATTGAGCATTCATAGTACAAGGTGCCATTCAATGTTAATTTGTTCATTTAACAATATCACTTACTGTGTATGAGATTTTGCAGATAGATAATGAGCTAAAGCCAGTCTCTAATCCCCTACAGTCACATACGGAAAACAGAGAAGTAAGTAGGCAATAATTATTCACTATGGTAAGTGCAACAGAAACACACTGGAAGGTGTGACAGATGCTATAGATATCCTGCCCAATAGCCATTATCTCCTTATTTCTTGCTATTAAAAGCTGGCTTCTGTTCTGGAATTGATGGCTCATGTGCTCAGGGAAAGTGATTCTCTCCCAGATCCTGAAAGGAATGTCTATTAGGCAAAGCTCATGGTAACATCCTTTCCTCTTGCCAGTGATTGGCTCAGGCATATCATGTGATACACTTGTGGTTAATGAGACAAAATATGAAGTTTGCTTTTGGGGACCTCGGAAAGGATTATCTTCCTGATAAAAAGAAGACAGTGAGCAACACTGCTTCTTTCCCCTCTGCCAGATGAGTTATGTGAGTATCTGAAAACTGGAACTGTCACAGCATTTGCAATCATTAGGGTATTGGCCTGAGTTTGGAAGCCAAAATGCTGAGGATGGTGGAGCAGAAAGAGGAAGGATCCTGGCTCTTGATGAGCTGGTTCTGCCATGCACAAGATTTCTTTAATCAACTCCTTTTTTAAAAGCTGATTATAATTATATCTTCTGTTTCTTAGGGCTGAAAGCATATTGGCTCATAAAAATACCTAAGCAAAGCCTGGAGAGATAAGGGAAGTCCTCCCGAAGTACAAATCATCTGCCTGCACCATCAAGCCACTTGAAGACAGCTTTGTGGCTTCTTGTCCTCCATGTCCACAGCTCAGTGATTGACACTGAATCAGGAACATGTCCTAGGGGCAGAGTGCCATGTGATACCTCAAGGAAATCTTTTGAAATCAGATGCTATAATATTGAGATATTTGGAACCTAAGGAAGAAAAGAGAAATATTGCATAGCCATCCCTGTAGGAGCAATCATTAACTTAAACATCATTCTAAATAAAAATTAACATTCAGAAATACCAAATTTCTCAGTATAGACAATAAAAATGACTGCCTCGCAAAGGCTGTAAACAGAATTATCAAGAGGCTTGTAGTTCTTCTTGAAATGCACCCAAAATGGACTCTATAACTTTGTTTCCTGAAACTCACATAGCCATGAGGTGAGGGACACAGGAGGATATAAGGGATAGTGTGGAATGAAGGAGAAATTTAGATCTAGTCTCACTGAACATGCTTACAGATATTATTCCAAGTACTCAGTCATTCCTTCTTTCACCCTAACAAGGGCTATTTCATGTTGCTTTTTTACAGGGATCTTTGAAGTCTGACAGAAATCTTTTCATTTTCTATTCCTAGTGCATACTCTTATAGCATGATAGCATGCATTAAGATGCTTTTAACAACCCTGCTGCTCCTGCTCCTTGTCCCACTGGTTCTTGTAACATCACTGCAAGGCCCAGCTCCAGTTCTTAGCAAACATGCAGTGAGTAGTGATAGATGTTTCCAATTGCTGCTGCAACATCACTATATGAAATTGATCTATTGATAGTAAACATATATTTTTTCATCCAAATCAGAACCCTTCCATGAGTAAAAAAAGAGATGTAAATAATTTAACTGAAATAACCAACATTGCCCAAGACTATCGAAATTCTTCTAGCCTACCTGGGAAAAAAACTTTTATCTCAAGACTTTAGATGCTATTGATATTTCTATTTCACACATTTTCAGTAGAAAAATTATTCTGAAATATTTAACAAAATATAAATTGTACATGACAAATTAATTGTTTTAGAAAATCAACCTATAAATAACAACACGTTTTATTGGTAGTCAGCATTTGGAAAGGTCAAGTTTGATGGGAATTCTTGGGAAAACTTTATTGAAGAGGTGGAATTTGAAATAGATCTTGCAAGATCTGTTAGGTGGAAGGGGTAGTGAAAGGATCAACGACACTGGTATGGAAACAATGCAAACAAAAGGAGAAGAAAGAACTATTGTCAGTATTAAACCAGTCATTTCCAACTATATGTAGTAATATGTATCACCTTCATAAAAATGAATAGTTGTCTATTGATTAACAATGTGCAGAAGACCTTATATATCTACTATTTGATCTTTGGTTAAACATATCCTTATTTTTCATAAGTGGAGTCATTATGATTATCCTTAATTATATTTAAAGAAACATAACCTTAAAGAATAAGGCATTTATCCAAAATGACGGAATGTTAGTGGTATAGGCAAAAAGAAAAAAAGAAAAAGACTCAAAATCCAGTGCTCCTTCCACTCTGTAGCATCACTTCTTTAATAATCAAAAAGAGTAAAATAATTGTTTCAAATTATTTTATTGGAGACAGTGGCTGAGAAATTGGGGAGAATATTTCTGTGGTAGTTATGAGAGAGAAAAAGAAAAATCTGAATCTGTGGACAGAAAACAATGGAGGAGTCAGCACTAGAGCTGTCTGTGAGCCTGCAAAGTTATTGAAAGATGTGAGGGCAAAATGTGGACATCCATCCGCCATAGTTGTGGCATTAAGCTTGTCATAATAAAAAAAAATGCACAGAAAATGTTCACACCAGTTGATTTTCAGTTGGCTTTTTCTCACATAAAGGATGAGAAAGTATTTGTCTATTTAATTGAAGAACATTTGAGGATCCAGCTGTTTAATATAGAAAATATTGTGGTCTTGGGAACCAGAGTCTACACTGGGCTGTACTCCTATTCATCTATTGAATCTCACGGACCTTAAGCAGATTTACATAAGTCTAGGAACTGAGAAGGATTTACTGGCTCCTTGACCACTTCTTTCCTCCATAGCCCTGGGTCTTTGAATGGAGCCTGGGAAACCTTAAAGTCTGCTCTCAGATGGTATTAATCTTCCTTGAAAAAGTTTTTGACACAGAGTGTGAATGGGCAAAGGGTCAAAAGCACATCATATAGAACAAATAAGAGTATGTGCAGCATGGAGTAAAGCATATCATCAAATGGGTGTCTATGAGTTCATAATTGGGGGTACCATGTTCTCTACTGAATTTGTTAAAATGTAATGATAGGTTGTACATGATTGTGTGCCCTTATTCTACTGGTTAGCTCATGATTGGGCAGTGCAAATCCCTTATTTTCAGATGCACAGGGAAAATGATGATATTTCTTGCTTGAGCAATTTTGTGCTTCATTGCTCTTAATTGCGTGCTTAAGCTTCACTCTTTGAAAGCCTACAATGTCATGAGGGAAAAAAAGGTCAATGTGTGAAAACTTGCAGAAATACAAAAAATCTGAAGAAGAAAATAGAGATCTGCTGCTTGAAGGGATAACTCATTTAAAAACACAAGTTCATGCATTGAAATGAAGTACCAGCCTAGCCTATAGGCAATTCAAAAGAATTCTATTACACAAAAGAGTAGTTGAAATAAGTAACAAACTGCCGAAGTCAATAATAAAAGCAAAGTGGTATAAATCAGCTCAAGAGGGAACTAAATCAATTTGTAAAGGAAAGAAACCAGAGCTACTGCCTTGACTCTTAAGGAAAGAAAAATATCTAAATCACCTTCTGCCAGTTATCACTATATTTGAAATATTTTTTGTAATAGCTAAAATAATTTACAATCATTTAGGAACTGATTTTAATTTATTATATTTGCTAAAATAAAAATTATATTCTTTCTTTTATTTAACCTAACTTTTCTGAGGACAGAACCTCTGACTTTTCTTTCATTGTTTTATTTCTGTACCTAGGGTAATATTTAGCAAAGAACAGAGTAAGTGAATTTAATGAAGAAATGAAGAAAAATACTCACTCTTGGCATATGAGATATTTGACCAAAATATTAACTGATGAAGGCTACTTAGATAAGCTTTAGCACATCACAGTAAAAATGTCATGTTACTGTTCCAGCAATATCAAATCTAGAGCACTGTGGCACAAAAAAAATCTTATCTTTCAAAGCATGATTTTTTTTTCTTTTTTGAGACAGAGTCTCACTCTATCTCCCCAGTTAGAGTGCAGCAGCATCCTAGCTCACAGCAACCTCAAACTCCTGGGCTCAAGCAACCCTCTTGCCTCAGCCTCCCAAGTAGCTGGGACTAGAGGCTAGCACCACCACGCCCAGCTAATATTTCTAGTTTTAGTAGAGATGGGGTCTCGCTTTTCCTCAGGCTGATCTCAAACTCCTGACCTCAAGGGATCCCCCTATTCTCCTGCCTTGGCCTCCCAGAGTGCTAGGATTACAGCTCTGAGCCACTGAGCCCCGCCCATGATCTTTTTTTTTTTTTTCTGGTTTGTCAATTCTTCTTGTTTGTCTCCGCCCTCCATGTTCCTAGTAGCCACTCGCTTATAACTTTTTCTCTCCAAAAGAATTGGGAGTAGTATTTTTTTCATTGTAGTTTATAGATTAGTTGACATCAAATCTTGCTGCCAGATTTTCTTTAGTGAGTGTATAGAGTGAATATGCAGGGTGTAGGTATCATGCTTTCATTAAAAGTATTCCTTTTGCTTTGTGATGCTCTCACTGTCTGACAGAATTGCGTGATCTTTCATAAGCTCCTCATTTACCACTTATGTAAACACTAGGGAGAAAAGAACATAGTAAGCTCCAGGTGGTACTTTTTAAAATCAGGCCATAATGATGATTTATAAATTTGCATGTTCCCTGGATTCCTCCTATATAACTTGGTCTTAAAGTAATTTCAAAATTAGGTTGGTTTTATTTCACACTAATTAATTTTCAATTGTTTTTTACTTCTATTTTATATGCTTTCAGTTGTATATAATGAATCTAAATAGTAAGAAACTGCCTATATTTATTTGTCATATTTCCTAGTATAAATCTTATTACTCAATTTATTAATAATAACTGCCACTTTACATTGAAGAGAATTGTAGCCTTATTTTGAAGGCATTTTAGGATAGGTTATTTGTTGGTGCACAAAATGTAGCAGTGTCATGGGTTTAGATATACATGCAGCTCTTTACAAACTGGACACTAAGTTCCCCTCCTCCCTCCATCTGCTTAAGTAGTGAACTGCTGGTTTCTCTAGATCTACATTTGATTAAACCACCAAAAAAAATCAATTATATGAATGTAATCCATTAATGTTATATTTACAAAATAGAAAGTAATAAAAATAAATAAAAATTTAGTTACCTTTTTTTATACTTTTTTTATAAGCACATTTTCAGGAAATAAGAACAGATTAATGCTGCGAGCCGAAAGAGAAGAAAGCTATCTCAATCACTTGCCTCTATATAGTTTGTGTTGAGGTTTGAATTGACATTTCTAGTATCTTTTCATTACAATAAAAATCATTTCTTATGTTGTTTTTATTTCAGTGTTAGAAATTTTAGCAGAATATTTACAATTAAAGTCTTTGGGGAACCTAATATCTAAGACAGTTCAACAACTATGTAACTGATATGCTTGTAAAAAATATAGAGATACTAAAATAAAATAACACAAAAAGAATTAAACTTTAAATTAAAATTATAATGATTACAATGTAACAAATGGATATATTCATTTTACATGAGTGAATACATATAAGCACATTACACTTTGATGCTCAAAAAAGTACATGGCAGCCCAATACATATGAAAGGAATCATACATAAATTCAATGAACTACTCCTTTTACTCACAACTTGCTACCAGTTATGCATGCTAAAATAGAGAAATTAGGACACAAAATGAGATTAATTCATAGCTCTGATCCTATTCTAAGTAGGCTAAGAGCAAGGAATGTAGGTATTTGGATGTTACCTAAGAATGGGTAGGCAATGAAATATTTCTTTCCAATATGCTTTTTGTAGCGTTTATGTGCTAAGTAGCCCCTCCATGTTATAAGGATTCAAACTTTTGAAGCAGACGTGGATTTCAGAGAACATAAATTTAAAGTTTTATTTTACAGGATTTTTCTGTTGCCCTCTCCCACTGGATTCATTCTCAATCCTCTGTCCAATTGTGTGACTACTATGAATGGCATTACCAGGATTCCTTTAACAGGCTAGCTTCCAGCTAGTTTTCACTAGCAAGAGAGAGATTAGGATATTTCTTTGCCAATCCAGACTTATTTCAAATTTGGTTCTGGTAGTGGCCGTGTCCTTCCACAACAATTAATATAATTTATTGATGAAAGTTTCTTCTTACTTTGACCAGTCTTTACAAAACCCAGTAAACGCCCCTTGTTTCCCTAAAACTTCTTGTACAACTTTAAATATTTCCTTCATTTAAATTCTGTCAGCTGAGCCATCTGAGTAAACAAAACCTGAGAGCTAGAATAGTTGGTTGCAAATGTATCACCAGGAAGCAGAGGCTCAGATGGGGTTCTGGAACCAGATTGGTCATATTAGTCAAGCGTTTACATGGTATCTTTGCTAGAAAAAAGGGAAATAGTAATAATTTATCATTATTCACTGGTATCAGACTTAGTCAAATTATTATTGTTGGTGGTAACTGGCCACATAATTCATGGGGTTCAGTGCAAAATGAGACAGTGGGGCACTTGTTTAAAAATCATTAAGAATTCATGCCAGTAGCAAGTAACAACAGAGCATTGCTGCAAGCATTGGGACCTCTAACTATAAGGCACTATGGGACCACATAAATTGCATGCCTTTGAAGCTGATTCTGGGCAGTGGCTTGAGTTGAAGTACCAATGAAGGACAAAGGTTTGTGTGATCAACTGTTGATAGCATTGATCAATATGTCAATCATATTGATTACAAAGATTGTGGGGTAAAATGAAAGTCTTTTTCTAATTATGCTGGAGAACTTACAAAAAAAGTATAATCCAAGAGTCCTTAATTCCTAATTACAGATATGAGAGCAAAAGCAGAAAGCATCCATGACAACACAAGGTCATGTCTCACATCTATAAGAAAGCCATGATAGGGCCAGGCGCGGTGGCTCACGCCTGTAATCCTAGCTCTCTGGGAGGCCGAGGTGGGCAGATTGTTTGAGCTCAGGAGTTCGAGACCAGCCTGAGAAGAGCGAGACCCCGTCTCTACCAAAAATAGAAAGAAATTAATTGGACAGCTAAAAATATATAGAAAAAAAATTAGCCAGGCATGGTGGCACATGCCTGTAGTCCCAGCTACTTGGGAGGCTGAGGCAGTAGGATAGCTTGAGCCCAGGAGTCTGAGGTTGCTGTGAGCTAGGCTAACGCCACGGCACTCACTCTAGCCCGGGCAACAAAGTGATACTCTGTTTCAAAAAAAAAAAAAAAAAAAAAGAAAGCCATGATAAAGCCAAGACTTCTAATTAAACTGTGCAGGTTAAGGATTGCCAGGCCAGGTAAATGTAAAACTTGCAAGTCTGCTAGGCCTAAAACAGGGCACTGGCTAAAAATAAATGAGATTTGAAGACTCGGTTTGGGGGTATTTTGGTAGATACAGTCAAAATTGGAAATCTGTCCCCTAAATATTATTGAACTCTACTTTCAGGAGATGTTTATTTTCCTAAAGATGCTTTCTCACTACCATTCACAATCTCTGGTCCTAGACTCCAAACTGAGAAACGCAAGGTGTCTATAGGAGATAGCCTGTATACCTAAGAAAATTGCAAGACCTTGCCACCCCTAAGGTTGTTAAATCAAATAAAATAAGGTGTAAAGTTTAATTGAACAAAATTTATCAAAGCAGTTGGTTGAATCCTGGATTTTGCATATATTATATAGGCCCATTCACTGGAAATTGGATTGAAGGGTTTGATTCTTTAGCACATTGAAATAAACAATGACCTATGGCCAATGAAGCTAAGATTCTGGAACAAGAAGTACTCATGGCCATTTACAGAGAAAGTAGACAATGAGAAACTGAAAAGAAACATCTCCAAAGATTAATTAGATACTGGATCTGAATAGATGCTGCCACCCACTATTCAGAGTGGGACTGACAGAGGTGATATGACAGATGACCCAGTGTCCTACTCTGTGGTGGGACGCTGAGTTCCTGAACTTGTACTTAAAAAAGACACAGGATGCATTGAACAAGTAGCAAGATCCCTATGTTTGTTCTCTGACACTTCCTAAGGGAGCAAAAACCAAATGGAAGCGATCAGAACATTCCTCATTTTATCCCCTATCTCCACCGAAATCAGTCAAAATAAAATCAGTATCACATTCATTCAATAGGAAAAATGAAGAATCTACTGCTATTTCCAAAAATGTGAAAGGATCAAGGTTGGTTGGTTGTCTTATCTCTTTGGCTGATAAAAAATGTTTGATTGATCTTGAAGAATAACGGTGTATTATCATAAGCATGATAAGGATAATAATATCCTTCACTGAAGATTCAGATGCCACTATACCTTTAGTTAAAAAATTAGGGCACTCCCCTGTAGCTGACATAAAGCTACTTACCTAGAAATTTTCCTTTGTTTGTTTGTTTGTTTCTATCCATTTAATAAGAAATATTTGAAGCAGTTATTTTTCACTGGGCATGGATAGTTTTATACCTTCATTCAAAGCTATGTCAAATCTCCTGCTCTTTGTTATACTGTAGTCTAAAAAGACCTCCCCAGTTTACCTTGAGACACCTATAGGAAAGAGAAGCCAGTACTTTATATGCCTTAATAAGACACATGAATGCTGAAGGATGGGAAATAAACTTCATAAAATTTTAGGACAAAATGTTATGTTTAACTTTTCTAGGAGTCCAGTGGCTTCTCAAGTTATCTCTTCTAAAGTAAAAGACACTTTCCTCCATTCATCACAAATAAAGAAGCTTGAGGGGTATCTTTGAATTTTGAATATAACAAATATCTCATTTGGATGGGATCCTCTGATTTTACTACCAGTTCATCCATGAGGATTCCAATATTGAATAAGGATGGAGAAGGAAATTCTCTGTAGCAGATCCAGCTGTCCGATCCTTACACCTGGCAGATAAAATGGAACGTGAAGATCTATGGCAGATAAGGAGGCTATAAAGACCTTCTCTGAAGATACACCAAGAAAATCAAGTATATATTTTTAGAACATTGAATCAAAGCTGTATTCTTTTCTGCTAAAAGCTATCTTCTCTAGAAGCTGCTCAGGACTTATGCTGCAGTGGAAATGCAATGCTTAATCTCGGAACTAAATGCATTGATGCTTACACTGCCCTTTACAAACTAGGTAGCATATGACACATCAAATCATTAAGTTGAGTTTATGCTATAGCATAAAAGGAAACAATTTCTATGACTCCAGACTCAAGCAAGTCTAAAAGGCACAAGAAAGATTCGTAAGTAGGCATCTCAGATTACGATGGTAATTAGCCCTGGTGTTTTGTCATCTTCTTCTAAATCAACACATATAGATTCTTTCTTTTAACAAAAAAGAAAAGAAAACACAGGGTTACAGATGCTTCTGCATGGTACACTGAAAGAAACTAGTGAAGAGAAATTTGCCCCAGAAGGCAAAATTTAAATGCAAGATATCTTGTTTTCCATTTTGATAAGAAGAAAAGATGTCCAGAGGAATGGTTCCAAATCTAATTATCCATTATTTCATGGATAATGATTAATAGATTCCTAGCCACTCAGTGACTTATTTAAAATACATTGAGAAGATTGGTTCCAATGAGGTCTGGAAAAAAAGGTTTATAGATGGACTTCTTGGAAGGGGCAACTGATGTCTTTGACTTTCAATAATCAGTTAGGTAAAATGACCAATCCTCTGTATACAAATCTTTCACCATCTACCCTGGGGCTTATTCAATGAACATGTACAAAGTGGCTATAGTGATGGGGGTTAAAGAGTAAGCCTAATTTCAACAAGATGTGTTTCATCTAACCAACAATGATTGGCTTCCACCCTTGCTGAGTGCCCAACTTGCAAATAGCAGAGAGCAATATTGAGTTTCTGATTGGCAACACTTTACTTGTAGACCTGTTAACCACCTGACAAAGGATGATTACATTGAACCCCTTTATTCATTGAAGAGAAAGCCATTCAACCTTTTGGAAATAAATAAATTGAATTATTTTTTTTTGTCATGACCCAGAGATTTAAAAATATTTTAGGCAATTTTGCTAGTACTATCATTTACAGGTGTACAGATTATTTCATTCATTACTGTGTTACCCCATATACCACTGTTCTGGCAAAGGAACTCATGTTACCATGATATAATTCAGGGAAGTAGCCCAGTCCCATACAATAGATCTTACCAAGTACCTCATACACAGAAGCAGCCAACTTGATAGAAGAGTGAAATGGCCTCCTAAAAGCTCAGTTATGACACTAGGTGGGAGACAACATTGCGAGTGGTCAAAATGCTGTTCTACACAATATGGTACATGTCTGATGCCAGCACAAATTTGTGGCACTTTTTCCTGAGACAGAATTGAGCTGAATGGGCAACACGAATTAAAGGTAAGAGTGGCCCCAATTATAGCTACCAACCTACTAACGTTTTTGTCGTAATTATTATTATATTATTTTGCCTTCCCTCCCCATGATGTGGTGAGTTTGGAGGTCCTATGTTCCAAGTAATACAACATTAATTTCATTCAATTCAGTTCAGGAAATACCGCATGGGTACTTTTGACTTATTGTGGATCAAAAATGCAAATAGGAGAGCTACTCTTCTGGCCATGATGATTGATCCTGAATGCCAAGGAGAAATTAGATTGCTGCTATATAGTGGGGACAAGAAGAAATTCAATAAAAAAAGGACAAATAAGAAGTAGATTTTGTGAAACTGAAGATGTGGTTACTCTTTAGGGTAAAGAACCTGATCAAGTCAAAATGCTGACAGAGGACAAAAGCAATATGGAATGATGAAAATGTCTTTTTGCATGGGACTGAATTTTTTTTCCATATATTTCAATCAAAACAAATTATTGCAACAGATTGAATATAGAAGCATATATAAAATCAAGTTGTCTTCAATTAAGCAAGACATTAAAGCAATATGTAAAATAGTAATGATGTATGTCCTTTCAATTAGCATTTTTAAGAACATGATAATTTTCAGAAAATATATAACATATTACAGGTTTATTATTCATTTCAAAGTAATAAATATTTTATCAATTAATCAATTTTAATTTTAGTACAGTAAGTATTGATAGACTTAACTTATATAAACAAAAACCTTTGTGTTCCTCTATTTTTAAAAATATGTGAAGTATATATTTTTTAAGTATATGAAAGGGAGGTTCTTAGAGCAAAAATGTTGAGAACTGAGTTCAAAATTTGATTTAAAATATCTAAATAGAACTTGTTTCCTGACATAATCTTTATTGATAGAAGCATTTATTAGTCTGAGGATTTAAAAATTAAAAAAAATAATAATTTTGTAGGGAAATCACATACAAAGAAATAAGATGTAACCAAAAAATGTTTTAACAATAGATGTATGATTGAAGCCTAACGCAGTTTGGAAAAAGGCTTCGAAGTTAAGAAATGAGAATCAATTTGGAAAGTAAGTAGAAATGAAGTTAATAGCTACTAATCTTAGTATCGTATTTATAACCCTAGCCCAGGACAGTGTCTTTGTCTTTTTTTCAAATGATTAAAACAATTTATATTTAAAGCCATTCATATAAATTATTATTATATGTTATACAGAAAAGAAAATTGCAATTAAAAGAAATAACAGGCTCAAGGTCCCGCAAATAAATAGCGAAGCCAGTACTGAGAAATTGATTGAATCTATGTCTAAGTCTCTGTACTTTTATCCTTACATTACATAATAATTGTGTGATAACATATTACAATTGCTGTATATTTCCCTATTATATATAATGCATAGTATAAACATTAAAATTTTAATATATTTATTAAATTTCTATAATACATATGTTGTAAAGAATAGTAAACTGTGCATTAGTGTTAAATTTGTATTAACATGCACTGTGGGGCTAAGCAAATGGAAAAACCAATTGGTGCCAACGGCATATATGCTCTCTATACAGCAAGATTAGGCAATCCAGTAAATTCCCCTTCTCTGCAGTTTTGCTTTGGGTGGTTTCAGTTACCTGTGGTCAGTCGGGTTCTGAAAATATTAAATGGAAAATTCCAGAAATAAACATTTCATAAGTGTTAAATTGCATGCCCTGCTGAGTAGCCTGATGAAATTTCTCTTTGTTCCGCTCAGCCCTGTCTGGGAAGTGAACTCTGCATTTGTCTAGTGCCCACGCTGTCTATGTTTCCTACCCACGAGTCTCTTTAGTAGCCATCTTGGTGATCAGACCTGAGGTGCCACCCCGCAGTGCTTCTGCCCAGTTAACCCTTATTTTACTTAATAAGGGATCTAAAGCTCAAGAGGGGTGTTGCTAGCAATTTGCATATGCCAAAGAGAAGCCACAAAGTGAGTCTTTTAAGAGAAGGGTCAAATTTCTCGACTTAAGGAAAGAAAAAAAAATCTTTTGTTGAAGTTGCTAAGATATACAGTAAGGATGAACTTTCTATCCGTGAAATTGTGAAGAAGAAAAAGAAATCTGTGCTAGTTTTGTTGTCACACATCAAACTAAAAAAGTTATGGCCACTGTGTGTGATAAGTGCTTAATGAAGATGGAAATGGCATTAAATTTGTGGGTGGGAGACGTGAACAGAAATGTGTTCTGATTGATGCCGATCAGGCTCGGTATGATGTGCAGTTTCAGGCATCTGCTGGGAGTCCTGGAACATATTTCCTGAGGATAAGAGGGAGCTACTGTGTTCACATTCTACCAGCACCACCGGGAGAAGGGGGGGAAATCTAAGCTAATGTATGACTGAATGCTTAGGGAACATAAAATAGTTATAATTTTTAAAAGAATTTTAAAAAAAATTTTTAAAAGGATTTTAAATTCTAAGAGTATGCAGTGAGAAATCATGAGTATGTGGCTAAACGGAAAAGGTGAATGTTTGAATTAGTATTTACAGGGTTGGACACATTTGAGATAAGAACCATAGCAGAAATACAGGGCCCCAACTTTCCCAAATGCCTTATAAAAGTGTTTTCAAATTCTGTATTTCAGGTATTCCTTCCTCCATCTGCCCGGACACTATGACTGACATTCTTAGAGTAAAGGAGTAGGGTTTTATTTTTTTTATCATGGGTATGAGAGAGTACTAAGTAAAAACAGAATCTTTGAAGTTTAGGCTGCCTGGGTTAAGTCAAGCTGCACTGCTGTAGTCACTGTGTGACTACGGATAATTTACCTGAGCCATCTGTGCCTCAGTTTTGTTGTGGGTCAAAACTGCTGTGGTAATAGTATCTGCCTCATTTCTATTATCTTATCAATGGCAAATTAAATAACCCCAAGAAAAATTCAAATGACTTAAATTTTTATTGAAATGTGAATGAATTGTGACAGATACTTTTATGGGAGCAAGTTTTGCTGAGAGAAAATACAATAGTCAGAAGTAATATTCCTTTTTCCCTGAAATTAGGGGAGATGAGAGGAAAGACTAGCACAGAGTAGATCCTGAAGATGATAAAAGAAATTAAAATACATGCATGCATGCATACATAGTTGTTGCCTAAAAAGCAAGGACAGAACTACAGCGTAGTTCTATATACAATAGTAAATATTTATTTCTTTCTCACATATTTGTGGAACTAAGGCTAGGTCTGATTGGATTGTTCTACAGAGCTTAACTGGACCCTATCTTGCATCTACAAGCATGCTGAGGCTGGGACATCAGCATGTTTGCCTCCTCCTGTGACCAGGTGGCTAGCTCAAGTGTGTTATTTTTACGGAGATGGCAGAAGTATAAAATGGAAGCCTAATCTCACAAATTCTGTGTCAATATCACATCTGCTAGCTTCTTGTTGTTCAAAGCAGATGTAAAAGGTTAAATAAAGGCTTCTAAAAAAGATATTCCACCTCCAAAAAACTGTGAGTGTAATTAAATTAAGGAACTCTAGATTACATCATCCTGGTCTACCCAGATGAGTCCTAAATCCAGTGACAAGGGTCCTAAAACAGAGAGAAGAGGAAAAGATGCAGACACAAAGGAGATGAGCATGTAAAGACAGACATAGACTGGAGTTATGCAGCAAGACAAGGCACACCTGTGGCCATTAGAAACTGGAAAAAGTATGGAAGGATTCCCCTCTAGAGCCCCTGGGGGGATATGGCCTTGCCAACAACTTGATTTTGGATTTATGCCATCCAGAACTTGCAGGAATCATTTTCATTTTATTTTATTTTAAGTCACTGAGTATGTGGAAGTTTGTTACGACCGCCCTAAGGAACTAATACAGCAAGTACACTTCGAACTTATGGTCTAGTAGCCAGGGAAGTAAGCCCTCTTCACAGTGAGCCAGCACTGCAACGTTGCCTGGCGAAGGGCTGAATACAGAGAAGTTTGAAGAATTGAGATAATTAATGTCCACCAAGACTCAGTCCCCGCTCCCAAGGAAATGGAGAAATTTCATGGCACTTTTGGTTTTTAAGAAATTCTGTGGAACATGAAAAATAAACTGCTATCAGATATTCTGATGCTATATCACTTGATAGTCTTTTGATTCATTACAGATTAATATTTGGTGGAAAGACTCCAAGAGGTCCTCTATAATACCTGACTCCTGGTAATCCTATGTTTCATTTTATCTTCTTCCTTTTAATACAGGTGGGCCCTATGACTTGGTTCCAACCAATAGAATGTGGCAAAGTTCCAAAGTTGATGGGTTGTGTTCCCATGATTATGTTACCTTTTATAAGACTCCATCTTGCTAGCAGACTCCATCCAGAAATTTGTCTTTAAAAAAGTAAGCTTCTCTGACTTTGAAAAAGTAAGCTTCCATGTTAGGAAACTCACATGGCATGTAGCTTAGGCCAGCCTCTAGGATCCTGGGGAAGCCTTTAGCAGTCACCTAGGGAGAAGCCAGGGTGGTTCCACAGCCACATGGAAACAAACTCTGCCAACAATGTGAGTGAGCCTGAAAGTGATCCTTCCTAGCCTCCAGATGAGAACAGAGTTCAAGTGACACTTGCATCGCAGCCTTGTGATATCCAGTTGAGCTGATCCTAGATTCCTGACTCACAGAAACCGTAAGGTAATAAATGTGCTCTGTGTTAAGCTAAGTTTGTAGCTATTTATTAAGCAGCAATAAACAAATAATAAAACATGAAAAGGTATTTCCTTTGTTAATCACATGATATTGATGGAATTAGTCTAATATAAGCCACAGTTCCAAGATCTCTTTGTTTCTAAATCGGGCACAGTAATTTAAATAAAAGAGACAGATAAAACTGATAGGTGTGCAAGTGAAGATCATTGAAGTTCAACGTTAGAAAACTACATCCTGAGAAGAAGAGGATTTATTTAGGCTAGTAAACAAAAGGCTTGGAGAAAAATGATTAGCTCTCTTCAAAAATCTGGAGCTATTTCAAATGAAAGACAGAGTAGTCTCATTTTCTACTGTTCTTGAGAGCAAAGCTGTAGCTAATGAATGAAGATCATAGAAATGCAGTTAATTTTCTAAGCACTAAATCTGCACAATTAAAGAATTGGCTATAAGGTAGAATGGTGAGTTTTTCACGCCTGAAGAAATGTAAGCAATAATTGAACACCTATTTGTGATATTACAGGGGAAAATGATAGATGAAGGGGGGGGAGAATAGATATCAATAGATGGATGGATGAAAGGATGGATAGATCAGTGGATAGGGGATCAGTGCATAGACAGAGATAAGATACACTGATGGTTGAAGAGATGATGGACAAATGGGTAAATGAACTGTGGATAGATGGGTTGAGTAGACAGAAGATAGATAGATAGATATGCATAGATTTATAGATAAAATTGTTTCCATATTGTTCTCCAACTCTTCTTCCTCGAACCCTGAAAAAATTCAAGTGTTTTTTTCATACTATATCTTGGTTTTGGGAATGAAAACACTACAAGTGAAACTACTTCACTAACAGCCCAAGAAATACATTAGGTACCATAAGCAAGAGGGACTGATAGCCCCTTTTATCAATCAGTCTCATTTCTCTCAATGGCTGATATATTTCTTTTCTAAACTAATTTGTTTGTTGGATGGTGAGCGAATTACAAACAGCACACACTGGAATGCTTACTCTATCAAAACAGAAGTCAGCTGCTTTCCACAATGATGGCTCATGCCAGCTGGCTGAAAAATGACTTTGGCTCCAGCTGTGTTTTGAAGCCACACTTTTCATGTATAACAGTCCAATCAGATGCATTGGCACTAAATGAAATGGGCCCAGAAAATATAAGAAAGGATAAAATGAATAGAAGAAAAAGGATAATGCTAAGCACTAAAATAAATTCCAGTCAGGATTAGACTTAATAGATCACACTGCAGACACATATTCATAGCTAATAATACGAAAGAATTATTTCAGTTTGTATGAAGCCTTTCATATGTAGATTCAGTGTCTCATATATATGTATATATACACCCACACATATATAAGCAAGCTGTGCAAATCAGGAAAAAAGTAAAATATGAAGAGATGACATATTTGGATTTTAGTCTTGCTTCATTTATTTGAATTTTAGCAGATTATTCTTGCATTTCTTTGTTTTAAATAATGCATTCAGCTTTTAATTTTGTTTAATACTATAAAAAACAGAGTGATGCTTTTATATTTTTGAATAAATATTATTGTTAAGTATGTATGCCCACCACATATGAACTCTTTCAATTGTCTAAGGTTTTCATTAATCTTTTCAAATATTGAGCACCTACTATGTGCTGGGAACTACGGATACTAAGAGGAACATGTTATATCCATTATTTTTATGAAGGTACCAGATGAAAGAGGCACAGGAATAAATACTAATGATAGTTGATGTCAGGTGTGGAGACCAGATGTCAGGTCCATGTTCCCTGGTTCTTGGTTCCCAGTATCAAAGAATGGTTACTGGTATGGAGTCAACGGAGCAAATGAGCAGACCAAGCAAATGCAAGTAAGAGAAGTGCCAAAGTTTATTAAAGCATAATTCATTTCAGAGAAGGAACGGGTCAACCCCTGGGAGTGGAGGAGACCCTGAGTTTAACAAGATTTTCCCTTTTATGCTGATTCCCTAATATTATGTTAAGTGGGAGATGGAACACTCATGATTTTCTTGGAAAGGGGTGGAAAATTCCCTGAACTAAGAACCTTTCCCATTTTTAATTTTGTAAGGTAATTTTCAGCATTTGCCATGGTATTTGTAAATTGTCATCGCATTGGTGGGTGTGATTTTTACAATGTTAATGAGGATAGGTCACTTGAGGTTACTGTCACCTTACTTATATGCATGCTCCAAGGACCCTCTGTTGTGGCCTTGGTCATAGTTCTAATTTGTGGCCTTTCTACTCCTTTTTGGTTGGTCAGTCCTTGGAGACCCCCTATCGCAAACCAAACGTTGGTTCATTTCTTGGAAGCCCCCTTGACATGTCATCTGTTCCTTTTTGGAAGCCTCCTTTGGTCAATCTGTTCCTCCTATTGCAGACAAAGCATCTCCTACTGCCATCTGCTCCTCAGTGGACACCCGTTAGACAAAGCATCTGTTTCCCTCCCCCCTTATCCCTACCTAACAGGCATTAGAATAGAGGTGTTTGTTATAAGACAAAGGTTCAAGTGAAGGAAATGATTAATTCACTCTGCTGGAACTGAGAAAAGTTCTTCAGAAAAAAATAAAATTTTACAATTCCCTCTAGATAAGAATGGAATGATCAGGGAGAGAAAACACGAATGGCAGGAAGAGATGTCAGGCCAAAGAGGCAGTATAGCAAATAGTTCGGGTGTCCTGGATACTCGAAGGGAGGGTGACTAAAATGGTATGTCTTCTTACTTAGGGAGAACTTTTGATGAAGTTCTGCATGAAACAGAGGAAAATGAAACACGAATGAGGAGGGGGAGAAAATGAAGGAAAAATGAAAGAAAGGAAGGAGCAAAGTAAATAGCCCACGCTAGAACATGAACACGTGGGAAGAAAGGGAACTAAGAATGAAAAAAAGAGTTGGCCAAGTGTAAAAATGTGAAAAAATTCATGTAACACATCCTTGGGGCATTTTCTGAAATGTAAATAAAAGAGCAATGCAGTCATATGTTTCATGAGGTGACTACATTTTAATCATTTTTTTCATTAAAAGTAAATTATTAGAAAGATAACACGTAGTAATGTGTTTTCTAGGTTTAA
The DNA here is from genome assembly GCA_963575035.1 of Avahi laniger. Taxonomy (NCBI): domain Eukaryota; kingdom Metazoa; phylum Chordata; class Mammalia; order Primates; family Indriidae; genus Avahi; species Avahi laniger. Next base: position 4,561 of record CAUYSK010051913.1, on the reverse strand, counting down.
GTTGATGGAATCCCCTACTGATACTGTAGGCTTTTCAAGAGGATTTTTAATAATTCTATTACTTACTACTTGTATTCACTTACCCATTCATTTATCCTCCTATTACATAATTCATCCATCCGTTCAAAATGTTTTATGAGCCCCTTTGAATCCAGGAGCAATGCCCGATCTAGGAATAAGTCAGTGAACATAGTAGTCCAGGCTCCTGTCTTCTAAGGAAATTGCCGGTTCTATCTGAAATGACATCGGACTCGGTAAGGAAATGGAGAGCAAGGACACCAAAGTTCAGACCCTTTGCTTACCATTTGGAATGAGCATCACCGTTTGCTGTACTTACCTTCATGGCGCCGATTCTTACTTTGCCTCTGGAGAATTCTGTTTGGCAAAAATAACCACATTCCATCATTCTGCATGCAAATTCAGACATTTGTATAACATGGCTTTGTGTGTTGATTCTTTTTGTGGTTTATTTTAGGTCACTTTGCCAAGGTCTTTAATTGAATAAAATTGTTATCCTTATATTTATCTAGTTATAATAATCAGTGCCCTTAATTTTCATGCCAACTTTTCTCCATAAGCTGCCACAGGAGGGTAATGCCAATTGAAAGGCTACAAAGAGGTGGGAATAATTACTGTGACCTGCTTGTCATCAGAGCAAATTCTATTAATCCTAAGAGACAGTCCTGCCAATCCAGCAACATTTCTTTCCCACAGGGAGGGTAAAGCTCCTCGTCATTTTCCTGCCTCCTCTAAAGTGCTGCCCCACATTTGCTGTTGCAACTGCATTATTGGCCACTGACCTGATGTTTTTCGCCTGCCTGCCAAATAGTTAGGAAACCACAAGCAAGCTGTATCCTTTTCTGGAAGCAAAATTACCCTACGCAAACATCTGATTCAGAATAAGTAAATTACCTTGGTCAATTGATTTACAATTTATCTGGGGCAAGGTTTTGATAGAGATATTAAAAGGGAAGTAAAATTTATCACACTGACATAAAGCCCAGCAGCGCTCACTGCTTCTGCCAAGAGTGGCCACGTTCTACACTCCACTAGGCCGGTTAACTCAGCCTGTTGGCTTGTAGGGCTTCTCCATTTCCAACTGTTTCGTTTATGCTTTGGGATTTAAATAACCTTCTGCTTAAGGTCTCATGTCTCCAATAGAGTAGAGCCTCCTGTGTTTGACAGCCGCGTTCCATAGTCCCCTGGGTGGGCTTTGGAATCGTATTACCCAGTCCTCCCTTTGGTCCCTCCTATTCTCCAGCAGGTGGTAGACAAGCAATGCCATGACACTTATTTCAGCTGCCAGAAAACGTCGAAGTAGGAACCTGGACATGTTTTTCCCCAGGCACAGAACATTAGGCTGTTGCTGCTCTCTTCCTAACTCTTATTCTGGCCATCAACTCCCCTTTTAAAAGTAATATATCAAGTCACATTTTTGCAAAACATTATAAAGTCTGGTATAGTAGTATTAGTCTTAAATAAAAATACTTTACTATAATAAAAATAGAAAATAAATAGTTTTCTGACAGATGGATATCTTGATAGTGAGGAATATTTGTACTTCAAAAAAGTCAAATAAAAAAGATGCAATGCTACACAACCGACTGCAAGATCATGTCTTTTTTTTCCTATCTTATCTTTATTCAGCAGTGCTTAACAGTGCATGGCAGATGGAAAATGCTTGGCAAATTTATGTTAAATTTATCTTCTAAATTTTCTTGCTAGGTTGGGGAGGGACAGGGGGACAGAGAGAGAGACCAATAAGACATGGCATATCTAGAAATGCCATGACCCTGTATTATCCTTACACGCCACACTTCACAGTATTACTGCGGATCCAGGTGATAGACCTTTTTCTTATAATAAATAATGGGGTCTTACTCTTCTTATTAAGAAGAGTCAAAACAAAGCAGACTGATGTCTTTTTGGTTCGCACTTATTACATTGAAAAATTCCTGCTTGATATGGTATGACAAATCATCATGCAACTTTTGACAACTGGAAAATATAAGGATTAAGTATTTGAAAAATAAGGTAAACAAAGATTTAAGTAATTTGCAACAATGGCAATTTTATAACTCTAAATATTACCCTAGATTGTGCTGTCTTTCTGTAATAAGGGTTAACTAAAAAGCCAGGCTTCCTCTGGAGAGAAGTAAAATTATTTTTAAAAAAGAGAACACAAACAATTGACTTGATCATAGTTATTCTTTGCACCATGTAGATTTGTACCAATCTGTTCCAAATCTTCAAGCTTCCCAGATCAGCTTCTTGGTTCCTTTCTATTTACTTGTACCCAAATTTAACTTTCACTCAGGTATTTGCCTACCCCCTTAATAAGGATTTTCACTCAGTTTAAACACCTGGGATTTAACTTTGGCTTTCAATGGCCCAAGAATTTTCTGCAAATAGTATGCACTTAGTAATGTCTTATTATATTAAATTGTATTAATCCTATTTATACTCACACTCTATTATAAAATTGAATCTGACTCCGTCTTACCTTCTCAGATCTTACCTTTTCTTTTGATTGTTGGCTGACTTTGTCATCAAGATTTGTGATACTTCCACAGGAATTTTAAATGTGCCAGCTATCTGTTTATGTTCTCTTCTGTGTCTATGCTGTTCATTCCATCTTTAAGATATACCACCCACCTTCCCTAAAAGCCTCTTACGGCCATAATCCATATGGCACAAGGCAAGACATATTAACGAGGAAATGATTTTGCTTGAATTTAATGTTGGCAAATTGGACTGAAGATGGTAAGATTTAAAGGCAAGTAGTTTCCTTAATAGATTCCTGACTCTTAGTCAAACCAGGGCATTCTTTAATAGCTTAGTGCTCAGTTTATTCCTCTCATTCTAATGGACATGTAAGGTTCGCAGCTTGACAAAGAGAACCACGCAGATAGATCAGGAGCAATGGCATCTGTGGCAATAGGACTGAAGGTGACAATGTTGAAATTTACTGAGCCTTGTGATCCTGGAAAATAATGAAGGTTAATGAAACTCTCCCACCTTTTTCATGTTTCTGACAAGGTTTATTGTAAAAAAGCACTGTTCCCATATGACTTACAAAGGAGTAAGACTCATGGATGCCCACTTTGTTTTCCTATGACAAGGCCAGACACAGACCCTCCAAATTCCCATTCTTTGAATCGTGAATGAATAGCTGATCAGGACTGCTTTGGCCCCACCAATCAATTATGCTTTGGTTAAGATTCTCTTCTTCCCTTTTGCCTCTGAACTTTGATCCAATCTCAGCCTGAAGCAGACTACAACTTCAAAATAGCCCCTCTCCAAAATAGATTGGCCTTAGTATATGACATTCACTGACCTCCCTTCCAGTTTTGCCATCCTTGCTTGTACCACTTCTCCAATCTGGCTTCCTTGTCTTCATTTCGCTTCTTTTATAAAACAAAAGCTCTCTATGTCTAACCTTTTTGATGCTGGCAGATCTCTTAGTCAGAACATTCTACCTATTAGAACCTTTTTTTCCTCCACTGCAAGAATCTCTTTCCTGTGTTTTGCAATAGGCCTAAGATCCAGAGACTGTTCTTTGTTTGAGAGTTTCTGATGCTGAGACTCAGATTAAGATTTGGACTCACCGGCTGGACCTGCACCACCTCGTACAGACTATGGTGTTTTTGACTCCTTTGAACTTTTCTCATGCTAGGCTAAGGTGGGGAAGCTTTTCATGTTGGAAGGCCATATTAATTGAGTATAATCAAATAAGACCACATTCAAGAAACTTCCATTGGATATATTCAAAAATGTACATTATTTTGTAAAAATCTAACTACTATGTACTTAATAATTTCAAAAAATGAAAACTATTTGTTAACTTTAATGATAACTAATCTTTTAATGACTTTGTTGTGTCTGCTTTTTATTGGAAAGCATTTGAATATTTGGTTGCAGCACAGAGGTCCACATTTTCAGTTGATCCTCTAGATGAGAATCGGTCATTTGTGACATTAAGGGTGTCTTGATTTGAGTTATGTAGGAGAATGTAGCAATAAGTGGTTGAAAAGTAAGAAAGCATTTTTTGGGCATGTGGCCAAAGCGTGGATACTCTACTGCATTATTCCATATTTCAATTGGATCTTCGTTAACATCAGACAATGACTTTAAAATGTTATCTACTGAGAGCTCAATCAATTCCGTCTGTAGTTCTTTAGGTACCTTGGTGATATCAACTAGGTGAGTGTGAAATGCTAAATTTGCATGTGATGTCAGGATTCTCAAAGTCAGTGACACTTTCTTTGCATTCTCCAATTAATGGGTCTATAACGGTTGTGTACTCTTCAAGCAGTTCACGTACATAATCCTGCTCATCAATGTTCTTTGCAAACTGGGGAAAATGTTCATCTGAAATTTCCTTTTCATGACGAAGTGCTTTGAAAAAAGATGGTTTTTTTCAAAATGCTTGAGTTTTTGCCACATATCATATATAGACTTAGTATTACCATCAGGGAAATGCAAATCAAAACCACAATGAGATATCACTTATCTCCAGTGAGACTGGCCTTTATCAAAAAGACCCAAAACAACAAATGTT
>CAUYSK010051912.1:0-25523 GCA_963575035.1 Avahi laniger | reverse complement strand
ACTGCCTCAGCCTCCTGAGTAGCTGGGACTACAGGCATGCGCCACCATGCCTGGCTAATTTTTTTCTATATATTTTTAGTTGTCCAATTAATTTCTTTCTAATTTTAGTAGAGACGGGGTCTCGCTCTTGCTCAGGCTGGTCTCGAAGTCCTGAGCTCAAACAAACCGCCCGCCTCGGCCTCCCGGAGAGCTGGGATTACAGGCATGAGCCACTGCGCCCGGCCTGGACCACTTCTTGCGAGGAAAAATATTCCATTCTCAACAAGCTATGGAAAACTCCTTTAGGGATTTCATCACCACTTGCTCCCCAAGCTTCTTCACTGCTGGCATAAACAAGTGACTGTTAAGATGGCAAAACTGTGTTGATAGTTTAGGTGCATACTTTGATAAATTATACTGCTTCTTGTTTGAGATATAATAAACTAAACTTGTGATCGGGAATCAGACATTTCATATTTAATGACCTACTATTTGGCAGAATGATTAAGAATGTAGACTCTAGCACTCAAGAGACTGCCAGGGTTCATATCCCAGTTACGTCACTTATTAATTCTGTAGACTTAGTGAGTTGCTTAACTTCTCTGTCTTGGTTTCTTCCTCTGTAAAATGGGAATGATATCCAGAGTAACCTTACAGGGTTCTTTTAAAGGATTAACTTAGTTAGTATATGTAAAGCAGCTGGAGCTATGCCTGGCACATGGTAAATAGCTGGAAACATTATTAATTTATTTTTGAGTAGGTAATATGGTCATAGGTTTCAAAAATGTATGTATATATATATATATATAGAGAGAGAGAGAGAGAGAGAGAGAGACAGAGACGGAGAGAGACAGAGGGAGATGTATGAAGAAGTGAAGAAGTCTTCCCACCTTTGTCTCCCATACGCCCATTCACACCCCTGCATCACTGCTAGTTTGCTGTGTCTTATTCCAGAGTTTCATTGTGCAAATGCAAATAATTTTTTTTCCAACAAGGGAGCACAGTGTGCATACTGTTCTGTACTTTGCCATTATCTCTTAACCACTTATCCTGGAAATTTTTCCGTATCAGTGCACAGAGAGCTTCCTCATTTTTCACAGTTGTATAGTATTCCTTTTGTTTACCTGATCCCTTACTGATGGACATTTAGATTGTTTCCAGTCATTTCTCCATTACAGACAATGCTCCGGTGAATCCAATGAGTCCTTTTGCATGTGCTGTTTTGCACACGTACAACTATATCTGGAAAGATAAGTTCCCACAGTTGCTGGGTCAAAGGGCATGTGTGTTTGCGATTGTGGTAGCAGTTAGTAGATGAAGGCTGTACTAAATTATGCTCCTGCCAACTGCATGTGAGAGGCTTTAGAGGCTCTTTTTAATGGCTATATATTATTCCTGTGTTTGTTGTTAGGTTGAACAGCTAGAATTGCTTTCTTTGTAGGTAAAAAATGGTTGAATGTTGCCAGCTTCATATAGTATGAATATTTCCTTAACCACTCAATTGTCGAAAAATGTTTTCTTTAACACCATTGTCACCAATGGGCTCGCTGCTAGACGTACATAGAAGCCAATACTATGGCACTGGCTTTTGAGAAAAGAAAATGCTTTATTGCAAGGTTGACCAGCAAGGAGCCTAAGGCAATGCTCAAACCTGTCTCCCCAAGTGGAGTCTGGGGACCAGTTTTGTAGGAAGAGAGTAACTGTGAGGCAGATAGGAAAACGCAACTCGTCATGATTTGATTGGGTTGTGCAGAGAGGCAGTGCCGGGGGGACCAGGTGATCGCTTTCCCCTCTGTCCTTACAGAGATGGCCTCTGCTCATCTCGGCACACGTGTGTGACAGGTGTGCTCAGGGCCTACCCACTGCCCTGGTGACCTGGTTTCTGTGCCCGCATTACCTCCAGCTTCAGTCCCAGCCGGAATAGTGATCCTGCAGTCCTGTCTTCTCCAGTAACCATTCCATGTCCAGTGAAGTTTCTGGGGATTTTTTTTTTTTTTTGCGGGGAGTGGGGGTGATGTCAGCTGCCTTTTCACTGTGTATGACTATTACTGTAGTTGTTATGAAGATAAGCCCAGAATGGTGTCTGGTCCATAGTAGGACGGCATAGAAGGATGTCTGGTCCATAATAGATGCTGAATAAACGCTGGGTGAATGAAAACGTGATACTAACTTCACTGAATGTGTGCCATACCCTGGGCACTGCCCTGAGCTCTGTACAGCCACCCCGTGAGGTAGTCGTGCTTATATTCCCCTATTTTAAATAAGAGCAAATTGAGGCAAAGGGCGGTGTAGTCACCCGCGAAGGCCACCGAGCTGGGATTCTAACCCTGCCTTGTTCCCGAGCCCAGCTTAAACTGCTAGGCCACACGGTGCTCCTCATCACTGAAGGGACCGAATTGGTACCATCATCCGGGAGCAGGGTCCCGACGGGAGTGGACGGCCCTGCCCAGGATGGTGGTGGGACCCGCAGGACAGGCAGGGAGAGTCAGGTTAGGCCTGGGGGGCTGCGGCAGGGAAAGGGGCTGGGACCTGTGAGCCGGGGCGGGGGGCTGCTCCAGGGCGAGTGTGGAGGAACTCAGCCCAGGTTCCCGGGAAGCTGTGGGCGTCCCGGGTTCTCAAGAGCAGAGCCCAAGGTGAAGACTGAGCGGCCGGGGCCAGATCCCTTGCAGAGAGGAGCCATGAGCCAGGGGCAGGCCCAGCGTGGTGGGAGCAGTCCCCAGACGGGCCTCGGCACTGACGCTGGCTGCCTCCACAGGCTCGCCGGGGCCCACGTGGGGGTCAGTGTGAGCAGGCGGAGCCCGTGGGGACGGCGGGGCACCTGGCTGGAGGCAGGAAGGCAAAGCTGGGAGCTGGGAGGCGCTGGGCACTCTGAGCAGCAGCGGACCTGCAGCGCACACAGACGTGGAAAGTTTGAAGGCCTTCGACCTGCCAGACCCCTTGATGTGGGCTGTGACGTGTGAACCGAGGCAGCGTGACCTGCTCTCAGCACTTCCGGGGTCCGGAAGACCTGCCTAGGCCGACTTCCCCTCTGAGAGGCTGTGGGCAGGGGGCCCGCAGAGCCCGTCCCAGGTTCCTAGGGCTGACCCACCGAGGGTCGGGGGCCATACCCCACCACATCATGGAAGGCCTGTTGGTTTCCTGAGTGAGGAGAGACCCCGGGAACTTTCTCACAACAGGATTTCCCGGACACTGTCCTTGGAGCCCCCCACGCTTCTATGGGAACCCGCCAGGGCCTCGTGCAGTTGTTTGGCATTTGTTGAGTGTTTTGCACGTTATGCATGTGTGAGCGATTCCGATTCTGAATCCGGCTACTTCTCTTCCATTCCCACGCGACCGCCGTGGCCAGTCTGGAACTGTGGTTTTGGTCCTGTGTGCACCAAAGCCGGGGCCAGATGGAACGAGGAAGCAGCTGTGGCTCAGCTTCACACACGTCCAGGAAGAGGGTCTGGCAGACACAAAGCCACCGAGAAGCTGGCCTGGCCGCCTGCCTTCTCCCAGGCTGTCTGCTGGGGCAGGACTGGCCCGGCTTGAAGAGAAGTCTTCAGGTGGCAGCTAGCCAAGGGTCAGTTGAGTCACAACAGCATGAAATTCACAGTGCTGAGAGGAGCCTTAGTCCTTGGTCTGATACATACTTGGTAAATACATAGCACAGCTGCTGCCAATCTCCTGCATGGAGCCCATGGCAGACATCACTGGTAGATCCCTGCATTCTCCCTCAATCCAGGCTTCAGCATAACAGTCTGGGCAGCTGCTGTCAGTCAGCTGGGGTTCACATGGAAATTCGCCATCTCAGATCTAGTCCAACCTTCTTATTTTCCTAAAAATGCCACTGAACCTGGAGAAGAGAAGTGAGTTGCCCAAAGTCACATAGTAAACAACAGAACTAGACAGTGCCATTTCCTTTGTATCATACCTACTCTACAGATGAATACAGCATTTGCCATGTCATTACTCAACTCATAAAACCCTTATGTATCCCTTCATTTCCACAATGCGATTTCACCCTCAGAATCCGAATTAATTTTCCACTTTTTCCCAAAAGTATTGTAGAGCTATAGAAAAACTGATGCTGCCTTAGGTCATGTTAATAGGAGTAGAGTGTCTAGATTGGAAGAGGTGATGGTCACGCCTTTCTGTGCTGCTCCAGGCACACCTGGGGTATTGTTTCCATGTTTTTGGGACTCCAAATTTCAGAGGAAGACAGAAGGATAATAATTGTACTCAGAAGGATAAAAACAATATGATGATGGGGCTCAAAACTACTCCGTAATTTACAATCAATTGATTTTCAACAATGCTGCCAAAACAATTCAATAGATAAAGAATAGTCCTGGAAGAACTGGAAGTCCACATGTAAAAGAAGGAAGTCGGACTCCTACCTCACACCATACATAAAAACTAACTCAAAATGGAAGAAAAACCTAAATGTGAGAGCTAAAACTACAAAACTCTTAGAAGAAAACAGGGACAAATTTTCCTGATCTTGGATTAGGTCATAGTTTCTTAGATATGACACCAAAGCCACAAGCAACAAAACAAAACAAAAAAATAGATAAATTGGACTTCTTAGAATTAAAAACTTTTATGTTTCAAAGTATACTCTCGAGAAAGTGAGAAAACAATCTATAGAATGGGAGAGAATATTTGCAATTTGCAAAAAGAATGTACAACTCAATAATAGACAACCCAATTCAAGAATAGGCAAAGGATCTGAATAAACATTTTTCCAAAGGAGACATACAAATGGCCAGTAATGAAAAGATGTTCACAGCAACAGCCACCAGGGAATTGCAAATCAAAACCACAATGGGATACTGTTTCACAGCTGCTAGGATGGCTATAATCACAAAGATAGAAAATAACAAGTGTTGGAAAGGTTGCGGAGAAGTTAGAACCCTCATATACTGCTGGTGGGAATGTAAAATGGCACAACCTTTTTGGAAAACAATCATGCAGTTCCTCAAAATGCTAACCATGGAGTTACCACATAATCCAGGAATTCTACTCCCAGATATATACCCGGGAGAGCCGAAAACATATGTTCCATAGAAAAACTTACACATGAATGTAAGCAGCATTATTTCTAATGGCCAAAACGTGGAAACAACCCAAATGTTCATCAACTGATGAATGGGTAAGTTAAATGTAGTACGTCCATACAATGGAATTTTGGCAACAAAAAGAAATGAAACATTGATACAGCAGTACCGATAAATTATACCAGCTGCTACTACGTGGATGAACTTTGAAAACATAATACCAAGCACAAAAGATCACATGTTGTATGATTTCATTTATAGGAAATGTCCAGAATAGGCACATCTATAAAGACAGAAAGTGAATTAGCGGTTGTCAGGAGCTGGAGCGTGGGAGGATGGGAGGAAGTGGGGAGTGACTGCTCATGGGTAAGGGATTTCTTTTTGGAGTGATGAAAACATATTAAAATTGATCGTAGTGATGGTTGTGCAACTCTGTGCTTGTATCAAAAACCATTGAATTGGACACTTTAAATAGTGTCAAAAACCAAACCAGTCTATCTGCAAATTCATGGAGACAGTGCGTGTAAAACACCCAGCTCAAGGTCAACCACAGTGGATAAACCTTCCCTCTAGGTAGCTGTGTAGAAAGAGTGGGGCTGTTCAACCTGGAAAACAGAATACCCGAGGGTGGGAGATGGACAAGCCATCTTCACATAGTTGAGGGGTGTCGGGGAAGTTGTCCGTGTGGCACTTTATAAAATGTAGAAAAAGCAACAGAGGGAAACATTTCAGGAGTACGGATTTCATCTTGGTAGAAATTAAGAATTGCTTCTCGGAATGGGTCGCCCAGTGAGGTGTCGCTAGCTCAGGTGATTAAAGGTCTTCAGAGAGACACAGCTACTACTCGACGGGGATGGCACAAGAGAGGACTCAAGTGTTAGGGCGCAGCTGAGGTCGAGGATGGCCTTCACATTCCACGGTGGTGCTGCAGCTGGTAGCTGCAGAAGCCTGTTGGTCAGTATCCAGAAGGTTTGCTCGCTGCCTGATAAACCTTGGATAGCCTGGCATCAGCAATGGTGGCAGTGTCTGTACCGTGGAAATCGGCAGTCACTGCACATCAAGGCTTTCGCTTTCGCTTTTTTGTTCGTGTTTGTTTATTGTCCTAGACAGGTGCTGTATTAGCACACCACTGATCCAAACCAAATGCCGCCGCAGGTATCTTCGTGTGCTCTCCTTCCTCCAGACACCCAGATCCACCTCTTTCCCCAGTGGGAATTCCTTCCCTGCTCTGCCCCAAGGTCTAGTTCAGCCACGCCTTCCTCTGTGAACCGTTCCGGAAACCTTCCATCTCGTGTGGTAGTTATCATTTGTTGAGCATCAGCTGCGGGCTGGGTTCTGTAGTTACACTGTGCCTTACTTGGGTCGGCAGCACAGTCTCCCTGGTTTACAGAGGACACGCGGCCCAGAGCGCTGGAGTGACTCACTGGGATCGCAGGCCAAAAGCCTGTCTCTGTTCATCACACCGAGGCCTTGGAGTGGGTTGTTCTCCCAGCCCCAAATGCCTGCAGCCCTGTTGCAGTATTTCTCATTGCATCTTCACCTGGAACCAGGAAATTCAGGCCATGGTGTCCTCTGGCATCATCTGCTGCTCTTTGGCCCCCATAACCTTCTCCAGCTTCTTTTCTGGTGGCTTGTGTCAGAGGATTTCCCAAAAAGCCCCCAGGGACTGATGCTTTGGATGGCCAGGTGGATGCATTCCGAGGGCTGGACCCATCTTGATTACCTTCCAACGGAGGATGGGCCTTGGGCTCCGACCTGACTTTAAAATGCCAAAAAAAATGTAGCTGGAGTCATCCTGGGGAAGTGGCACTAACAGCAAGATAGGCTTGGGTACCTGGACCCCGCTCCCGATTTCTTCCACACCCCCAGGGGTAGCCTTCATCCTGAATTTGGTGTTTGTAGCCACAAACAAGACTTAGAACTGTTGTGTGCGTTTTGATACTTTATGTAAATGTTTTCGTTCCTTCTGTAATTAGCTTATTTCACTAAACATTAGTGTTTTTTTGTCTGTTTGATTTTAAATCTTTTAACTTTATCTTTTGACATGATGTCAGGCTTCAGAAAAGTTACAGCAAGAACACAGTGAATTCCTGTGTGTACGCTCCTCCACCCAGATGCCCCAGTTATTAACATTTTGTCACATTTGCTCGTTGGTACTTTCTTTCTTTCTCTCTCATTTTTTTCTGAACCATTTGAGAATATGTTGCAGACATTGTATCTCTTCCCCCCCCACCCCCACATACTTCAGTGGGTATTCCTCAAACAAGAACCAGGATCCAAATCAGGAAATGAACATTCATACAATAAACAGGATTTTGAGATTTAACTGTGTAGCATTGGTTCCTGCCTTTTTTTAAAAAATTGGTACATAATAGATGTACATATTTTGGGGGTACATGTGATATTTTTGATACATTCATATAATGTGTCATAGTCAAATCAGGGTAATTGGATATCTATCACCTTAAACATTTATCTTTTCTTTATGCTGGGAATATTTGAATTATTCTATAGTAGCAATGTGGAAATTTACAATAAATTATTTTTCACTATGGTAAAAAAAAAAAAAACCAACCTCAGGCCATTTCCAGTGTTGCTATGATAGCAAATGATGAGCAGTGGGTGTGAACAGGGCCCGTTTGGAGGAATGAGATGTGCCTGGTGGGATTAAGTTGGCTGTCCCCAAAGCAGCAGGTGTTCCTGGGAGAAACAGGGCATGACCACATATGTGTTTGCCCCAGCTGAAATAATGACCTATAGGGGTGTTATCATGGGCCAGGTATTGCAGCTCCATTGTCCAAATGAGAAGGCTGTTTATTTAAGATGACTTTTAATCATGTAAGTAATGCATAATTACTATAAAAATGTGAAACAACCCCCTGCACTTCTCAGAAATAACTGACTTTAACAATGCCTTCTGGAAATTATTTCTATGTATATTTATATATCTCTCTCTCTGTGTAAATGTATATTCTGCGGTGAGATAACAAACATTATTGAACACCTTTTCTTTGCCAGGTACTACGAGGTTACATAAACATGAGGAATTTTAAAAAGACTTTAAAAAGCTGGAATGGAATAGTGGTTGGAAGCACAGGCTGGAGCCAGATTGCCCAGGTTTGAATCCAGGTTTTCCAAATACGGTCATGTTCACAAGTACCGGGGTTAGGATTCAGACATGTCTTTTTGGGGGACACGATTCAGTCTCCCAGGTTGCACTAGGTAGGTGTGAGGATGGCTGAGTTACCAGGGTGTGCAGGCCTGCGGTGGGTGCTGTGTGGTGAGGACTCCTTATAAATGAACCCGGCAAGTGGCTGCCTGGTTGGCGTCACCAGGGCGCTCTCCCACCCTGGCCCCTCCACGTCCTCTGTGTGCTCAAACTGCCTTGTCCAGAGCCATCGGGCCATCCTGTGACATTTACCACTGGAGCCAAGCCTGGCCCCCTACCGGCCTGAGAGCCCTCTAAGGCCAGGGACCAGCCTCTCCTCCCGATAGACCCCTTTCTTCTTGCTGAAACCGGGAGGCCGCCCTGCCTAAGGTTGGGATCGTGGATGAGGCAGTGACAGCCTTTTCCGGGTCCTCCCCTGCCGTCACACACTCCCTCTGAGTTCTGGCCACGCTATGCAGGGGGGCCTCGGTTCTCCTCCCAGTGAGGCTGCGTTGGAACTCGCTGAGCTGCTTTCCTGGGGCCGACACAGGCAGCCCAAAGCCTTGTTGAGCTGGGAAGCTTCTGTGCCTTTCTTCCCACTAAGCAGCTTCCAGCCAGGGCCTCACCTGGGGAGCTGCACACTCACCGCTCTGCCCCACACTGGGTCAGCCGTCCGTGGGCCACCTCTCCACCCCTGAGTAGAGCTTCCCTCTCCTCACCCAGGTTGAATAGGCCTGTAATGGGGACACAGACGCCATGCCCAGGAGCTGTGGACATGCTAGGACAGTTCCTGCCCTTCTTTGGGGGGCTGGTGAGAAAATCCCCATACAAGCTGAGCTGCGGAGTCCTGCAGCCCGAGGGCTGGGTTTCCCGAGTGTCTGATCACACCGCATCTGGCAGGCAGCCTGAGTGTTGCCCAGGGGCAGCTGTGGGGTTGGAACTCATTGCTGTATGCCCCACGAGCAAGAGGAAAACAGGTCATGGAATGATTTCTTTTCTGGTGGAGCTACTCTAAAGCTTCTGAGGCTCATTATTTTGCACTACCAGTGCTGTTAATTGTCCAAGGTCCCTGTTGCTGCCTTTGTGGGGCCCTTGGCAGAGCTGGAGCAGGGCTGGCGAGAGGGAGGGCGTGGGTGCTGGAGTGGCCGGCTCTGCCAACAGATGGCAGATCCGATGCTGTGTGGGCTCACTGACAGTCCCTGGCAGTTGGAGCTGACGTGGCCAGGCTGGTGGATAAGAGTCGGCACAGCAGGGAGACAAAGGCTGACGTGTCGCTGGCTCTGGGGCTCCCACCTTTGCCATCCTGCCCCGAGCACCCTCCTTGGCAGAGACCTTTTACAGCCAGAGAGCTCAAGTGACCTCCAGCAGCTTCCTGGCTCTGTCACCCTTCTTTGGCCTGGTCAGAGCAGGTGCCATGTTGCTTTGTCCCTTCAGGGCTCTGTCACTCCTGCGACCCAGTACGAGATCCAAATCCCCTCGGCCTCAGCTGCTCCTTCTGTAACTTCTAGACATTGCTCGAAGACAGGGGGCTGCAGCCTGTGACCTCGTACAGATTCCTCTTGACCCCGAGATCCTGTGTCCGCCAGCCCAGCCAGGGGGCCCTGAGCAGACCTCTGTGGAGGGCCTCCTTTTTCCACGTGCACTGGCCCACCCAGAGAGAAAGGAGAACATCGCCAGGGTTGGGCGATTCCTGGAAAGCAGCGTCTTTGGAGCCCTTGGCCTGTCCAGTGCCGGAGTCCAAGCGGCCGAGGTCCGCCCTTACGGCACTCATCGCCGCAAGGAGTCTGGGAAGATCCCAGGTCTTGTTTGTCTTTTCGTAGGGTGTGAAAGGGATCCTCCCAGTGGTTTATTTCTCTTCCAAGACAACTGTGTTTTCTTGGCAATTGTGTCTGTGTTCATGTTAAGCCACACGGTTCCCAGGCACTTGAACTTGTGGGTTACCACTGGGGCCAAATGTTGGGCGAGAGATGAGCAATATGCAGATGTGTGCCCCCGTCACTCCAATCAAATGTGCCAAGTCCTAAAATCAAGGCTACAGAGTGGGAGAATTGTAGCAGGAAGAGGAAGAGAAGTCCAGCTAGAGAGCTGGAGGGATAGAAAAACAATCACTAAGATTTACTGAATTCTGTGCAGGACTATGCTAAGTACTTGGCAGATATCTCACCAAATTTTCACGGTAACCCTCTTAAATAAAGACAATTGCTATGTGTTTACAGTTGATTAAATTGAAGCCCAGAGATGTCAAGTAACTGGCCAGAGGTCACACAGCTTGAATTTAAACTTAGGGCTTCATCTGAAGGGGCCTTAAAGGATGGGGAGAACTTTATTCCTAGCAGTTTACTATAAAAAATTTTAAACATACACAAGAGTTGAAAGAATTTTGCAGTAAACACCCATATACCCACCACTGGCCCTAAATATTTCTCTATATTTGCTTTTTACGTAGTTTTATCCACCCATGAGTGCACTTCACTTTTTTAGGCATTTCAAAGACTGTTGCAGAACCCCCTGACTGTGTTAGCATGCATATCATTAACTAGAGTTCAGTATTTAGTTATGGTTCTTTTTTATTGCCGGGATGTAAAAGTTACATGTGATAGAAGTAAACACTCATATCTAAATGAACCATTAGAACTTCATTTAGATGGATTCACCCAGTATGTACTTTTCTGCATCGGGCTTCTTTGATTCAACATAATGATTCTGAGATTCATCCATGAGGTTGTGCATATCACTAGTTCCTTTTCATTGCTGACTGCCCTTCTGTTGTGTGGACATACCATGGTCTGTCTCATCATCCTCCCATGGTGGACACCAGGACCAGGTGCTGTGGAGCGATTATGAGTAAAGCTGCCATGACCTTTCATGTACAAGTCTTTTTGGGGACATACACTTTCATTTCTCTCGGGTATATATACCTCGGAGTGGAATGGCTGGGTCATAGCATAGGTGTATGTTTAGGTTTATTTAAAAAAGTTCCATATCTTTTTCCAATGTAGTCATACTGATTTATTTTCTCACCAAGAATCTATGAGAGTTCTGATTACTCATCAACATGTGATATTGTCAGTCTTTTTAATTTTAGCCGTTCTAGCGGTTGTGCCGTGGCATCACGTTGCGGTTTTAATTTGCATTTCCATAATGACTAATATTTTGAGCACTTTTTCACCTTGTTGGCCGTTTGTATGTTTTCTTCTTTGAAGTATCTGCTCAAAATCTTTTGCCCTTTTAAAAATCGATTTGCTTGTTCTCTGGTAGAGATGTGTTTTGTAAATGTTTTCCCCCCGGCCTGATGAGCAGACGTTTTAAGTTTTGGTGCAGTCTGATTTATCTGTTTTTTTCTTTTGTGGTAATTGCTTTCTGAGTCTGGTCCAATACTTTTACCTACCCGTTGGAGACTCCTGGGAGGAAGAAATAGAGACTCTGAAGGAACCATGAGTGGCTGGAGCAGCTTGAGCACGGTGCAGGTTTCGTTGGGGTGAAGGAGACCAGCCCTTGCAGGGGGCGTCTGTAGGGGAGAAGGCCCAGAAAGGGAATGCCGTAAATATGTGTAGGAAGATCCGTTGCAGGTTGCAGAGTAGGGAAGGGATGTGATCACAAGAGAGTGAGATGGCACCGTCGCGCGATGCTGGTGCCTGGGGCAGAGTTTCCACTTGGTCACCCTGCGAGAAGCAGCCTCATGCCTGAAGATGCAGGTGGTGCTGCAGGGTGGATAAGCGGGTTTATCTCTGCGGATCTTCACAGACTGTGTGTGGGCCCAGAGCCCACCCAGGTCCCACCAGGTCTTCATGGGCCCACTTCTTCTTGCCTAGGAAGGCAGAGGGCTGGTCCAGGCAAGCGGCTAGCCAGAAGCCAGCCCCTTCGCTCAGCCCTGGGGAATTGCTTATATACTGGGATCTAGAGCCTGCTCCCCCGGGGCTCCAGCATGCTCCTGGGACCCTCACCCGGCCGCCCTGTGACCTCGCTTCCTCCCGCTGTCACCCCGGTCACCCTCCCCGCCTGCTCACTTTCCCCCAGAAGCAGGAACTCAAGGCTTTGGAGTTTGCTCTTCCTTCTGCCCGGAAATCTCTTCTGCAGACACCTGTGTGTTTGCTCCGTGGCCACCTCTTCAGGGGGGCTTCCCTGGCCGCCCATTTCAGAACCGAGGCCCCTCCACGCAAGGCCCTTTCCTCTTCCTCTTGGCGGTGCCACCATCTAACACTCGGTAGTCACCCATTCGCCCTGCTTATCGCCTGTCTCTGCTCTAGAATGTAAACACCACGAAGGCTTAGGGGGTTTTTCCTTCTTTTTCTCCCTCTTTTGTTCGCCGCTCTAACCGTGCTGCAGAGCACGTGGCGCCCGCGGGCCCGCAGAGGCTATCCGCGTGCGAGTGACTGAGAGGCAAGCTCCCCCGTGCCTCCCAGAGCCCGGCTGTGCAGCTGCAGCTTTGGTTCTCCAGAGAAAATGGGCACGAGCCCAGGGCCCACCTGGGGCTACGCAGCAAACGGAGACTCTCCCAGCCTGCCCTCCCCCAGCCCGCATTGTACAGATGAGGACACTGAGACCCTGAGAGGGACAGGACCCGGCCAAGGTCTCGGCCGTGGCTCCTGGCGGAGAGGAAGTGGGAGCCTGTCGCTCTCTCTCCCAGCTGCTCTTACGAATCCTAATTGGCCCCTGGGGGAGGCCCCAGGCCAAGCAAGGATGTTTAAGGATGATCATAAAACGTTTTGGTGCCAGAAGATATTTTTGTGCTTCCAAGTGGGGTTGAAGGAACCTGTGGCTCCGGAGTGCTGCTTTTCTGGGCCGTCCAAGCCTCCACCACTTTCACTTCCTTCCCAGAAGAGATGCTGGGAAGCGGTTACGTCAGCGTCAGTGGGGCCACCCTGGCCTTGAGCTCCAAATGAGACTGTTCGGCCCCGTTCTGCAGCCTGTGGACAGCCACAGGACCGCCCCACCCCTCCACCCCAGCCCGGGGACTCCTGCCATTTCCTGGGGGTCTCATGTTCTGGTGACCCGGTGCTTTCCTCTGTATGGGCTGCAGGCATCATCTACATCTTCCTGGCTTTGTGAGTCCCCTCCGCTGTCTGATAAGGTTTTTCACCCCTGCAGATAGCGAGAGAGACTCAGTCCCTCAGATAGAATGCAAACAGACCTCACAGCCCACCTGACTCAAGATTTGAGGCACCAAGATGTCCTTCCTCCTTTCTGGAATCAAAACTAGCCTGCCAATGTGTGTGTGTTGGGGTGGGGCAGGGGAACGTGAGGGTCTTGGGGAGGGTCTGGGATCTCAAACCGGACTGAATTATGAACAATGGGCAGTGCCCGTTCCCCAGAGAACCCTCTAGTTTGGCTTTGCTGTTTCTTGGGTCTGTGATCCTGCTCCTCACCCCACCCTGATGGGTTAGCTCATCCTCCTCCTGGGGGCTTGGAGAATGTTGACTGGGAGGAGACACAAAGGAACCTTCTGGAAATGTTCTGTGTCAGTATTGCCCAATAGAAATATAATGCAAACCATGTACGCTATTTTAAATTTTCTAATAGCCACATTGAAACAGTAAAGAGAAACAGGTCAAGTTAAATTTAATAATGTTTTCTTTAATTCCAACATATCTAAAATATTATTTCAACATGTCTTTGATATAAAATATTATTAATGAGCTATTTTACATTTTTTCATAGTAAATCTTACAAATCCTGTGTGTATTTTACGCTTATAGTCCATCTTGTCCCCATCTGGACAAGCCACTTTTAAGAGCTCAGTAACCACTTGTGGCTAGGGGATAAGGCACGGGATAGTGTGGGTCTCTGTCTCCATTTGAGTAGCAGTAATAGTTACATGGTGTAGACATGTGTAAACATATGGCTAGCTCTGTCTTAAGGATTTGTGCATTTCACTGTATGTTAGTTACTCTTCAATTAAAAGTTGTAAAAAATACTCTCGAGGGCTCTGCTCAAATGCCACCTGTGTTTTCCTGAACCAACCCTGGGTTGAAATTATTTATTATTAATTAATTATTAATAGCTACCTTGGTTACACTGTGCTCCTTTTGCATTTATTCCCTCCTTGTACTATAGCTGGTTGTTTCTATGTCTCACCTGCTTTATTACAAGTGCCATAAGGGGAAGACCATGGTTTGTTCCTTTTTTAATTCCCCAGAGGGCTATTGGCTACATAGATGCGAAATAAGCAGGCATGGTCGAGTCTAATCCCCACTTGTTGTAAGCCCTCCCTGGGCGCGCTGCAGATGGGCCGATCATTCGATTCTGTTTCTCAGTCCTATTCCAGATGTCGGCAAAGGAGAGGGAGAGGAAGAGGAGGAGGAAGATGGCACGGAGCTTTGTCTGCCAGCCACCCCGAAGAACTGCCTTCCTCGCCGGGGCATCAGCGTCCTGGAGAAACTCATCAAAACGTGCCCGGTGTGGCTGCAGCTGGGTCTGGGCTGCGCAGAGGCGGCCAGGATCCTGCGCCGGGAGGCGGCCGGGGTGAGTCGAGGTCTCTCCACCTCACACCTGGGGGCTGGCGCAGCTGTGTTGTGCTCCACACGTGCCTGGGCTCCCGCATGGGAGCAGCTGCCACCCAGGCGGCTTCCCGTTGCTTGCCTTTCAGAACGGAGGTTGATCAGCTTTTTGACCCCAGTGTTTTCCAGAACTCAGGAGTGGGAGGCCGGTGCGGGGCCTGGTTTCCGCTTTGGGGAGAGCAGGCAGCGGGTGGCTGGCGTGGGCTCTCTGGGCATTTGAGCGCCTGAGAGGCAGGCCTGAGGGGTCAGGAGTGCCACGCTGGCCTGCTGTGACCTCGAGAGCTCAGCCAGCATCCCGGGACTAGAGAGCAGCAGAACCAGAGTAAAAACGGTTCTGCCCTCCGTTGCACATAGGAAGGGGCTGGGCGGTGGAGTCCAGAGGTGTGCTGGAGTCAGGCTCTGTGAGTTGTGCAAATGGCTTAGACTCGCTAAGCCTCGCTTTGTCACTTTGAACAGGGGACATGAACACCCCCAGGGCTGTGTTCCTGTCACGTGGAAGGATAGAGATGGTAGATAGATGATAGATGGATGCGTGGATGGACAGACAGATGGACAGATGACAGGTGACAAAATGTGAGTCAGAGCCCATCATTTGCCATTTCGCCTCCCACACACATTTCTCTTACATGCTGCTTACTTTTAAAAAAAAATTTAATTTGTTTAATTATAAAAGTGATACACATATGTGTTCATTATCTAACAAAAACCAAGCTGAACAGAAGTGAATAAAGTAAAAAGCAAAATGCCTCACGGAGATCTTTTCCACCTACTCTAACCAGCTCACTCCCCAGAAAGCTTTTTTTTAATTGAGGTGAAATTCACATAATATGAAATGAGCCATTTTAAAGTGTACAATCCAGTGACGTTTAGTACATTCACAATATAGCGCAACTCACCACCTCTACCTACTTCCAAAACATTTTCATCACCCCAAAATAGAGTCCCAAACTCATTAAGCAGTTACTCCCATCCCCTACCCCAGCCACCAGGGACCGCCACTCTGCTCCCAGGGTCGTTTTCCCTGCAGATTCCCAGCCCTGTCTGGCAGAGGTTCACGCGCTGAATCCCCACGGTGTTCCAAGTTCTTCACGGGAATTTGCCCATTTATCCTCACATAGCCCCGAGAGGCAGATGTTGCTACTCTGCCCATTTTACGGGTAAGGTAACTGCAATACAAAGACATCGAGTGCCCTTCCCTCGGGGACACAGGGAAGAAGAGCAGAGCTGGGATTTGAACCCAGGCAGTCTGGGTGCCCCTGTGCTGTGTTGCACACACAAGTTTTATGGGCACAGATGGGCTCGTGTCTCCCCAGCCGACAGGCACTTTTGCTGGTCTCACCTTTGGCTTGTAGGGCTTGTCTGATAATAGCCCAAACGTATAAATACCTGTGGCTCAGTTGGCGAGTGGACTCATTCACCCCAGACTAGGTAAAATCCATCAAGCCGGCATTTGTATGTGCGAATTGGAATTTCTAGAACTCAGGGGGCCTCCTGCAGAGCCCCAAACTTGCCTTGCCACAGCGGTCCCTGGCACAGGGAGTGGGGACTGTGGAGGCGGGAAGGCAATCGGTGTCCCCTCGAGGCCAGGGACACCCTCCCTAGGGAGAGCGAGGCAGGTGCTCCAGGCCGGCAGCCCCCTCAGTGCCCAGGTCAGCCTGGAGTCCGCAGATGCCGGTTTTCCTGGAGGGATGAGCGTGGAGGGGCTGGAAGGGGCGGAGGCAGGGAGAGCATAGTGCCCGAGAGAACAGCATCTATTGTTTTATTCCTCGCCACCGAAAGCTTTTCAGCTTTGAAGTGACCAAGGACTTCAGATGATGAAACTGGTAGAAAATAAACTCAGAGCTCGTGCCGGCAGGTGGCCCAGCGTCCATGCCCAGGCCGAGGCCCCGGCCAGACATCCACTCCCCAGTAGGTTCTGAGGGTTATCGTCCCACCCTTGCTGGGAGGATGCAGCTCAAAGCCAGCCCAAGGGGCAAGTGTTTGATGGCTGAGAGTTGGCCATTGTCTGGATTTTTCTTGGTCAAGAGGAGGGGTGTGTGGAGGTGGGGATGGACCAGACAGTGAGGGGCAGTCCCAGGAGAAGGCAGGTCAGTCTCCAGGGCAAGCTGGGCGGGACAGAAGTCGTGACCACTTTGTCAAAAGATTCAGTCCTCTCTTCAGAAAGTTTGAAAAAAGCACAACTAAAAATAACAGTAGAGGTTCTATCTGGAGGATGCTGATTAATGCCAAGCCCTGTACTTTACAGGTAGCATCTTGCAGTAATCCTCCACGGTGGACTCTGCTATTATACCATTTTACAGATAGCGAAACTGAGGGTAAGAGGAGTGCTTTAGTTTGAGTTTCCCCAGAAGCAGACCTGGAGACAAGGATTTGAGTGCTTGAGGATTTGAGTGGCTTATTTGGGAGGTGATCCCAGGAAGTACCAGTAGGGGAACTGAGTCAGGGGAGGGGAAAGTAGCCAATAAAAGGGACTTCATCATGCGAGTTCCCCCTGGGGCAACCGAGCTGACTCCAGCTGGGGAGCTCTGAGAGGCAGGGTCTCTCACACACTTCCCTGGGTTATCCCACCCTGGGGACGAGGGAGCTGAGTATCACAACTCCTGATAGTCCCGGGTTAAAGCCCGCGGGGTCTGAGGATTCATTTTCCAGCCCCTTCTCTCTGCCTTGTGTGGGAGATCTGGCTCTTGCCAGAAACAGCCCTGGGTGGAGAGATGCAGAGCTGGCTATGGGTCCCCGGGCTGGAGTCCACTAAAAACACAAGGCCTGGGGGATGGGCGGGCACCTGCAGCACCGACCCCTGGAGTGAGGCAACTTGCCCAGGGAGTGACAGGGCCGAGGTCTGAACCTACCTAGACCAAGCATACCTTGCCCCAGGTGAGTAGCAGGAGAGAAACAGACATACGAGTAATTTTCCAAGGTCAACCACTACTGGATGGGTTTGGATATAAGGCACGTTTGTGGAGACAGGTGTAAGATATGATCTTACCACTGTCTCTTAGGGGTCTGGTAGGGGCTCCACACACAAATATGAACCATAAAGGCATGAGGAGGGGGTATCTAAGTGCTCTGTGAATGGCAGGGCAGCGAGTTACTTGGAGGAGGGAGAGAGCACATCCAGATGGGGCGATCTTGGCACACTTCCTGGAGGAGGCAGACACTGAGCTGGGCCATGCAGGATGGATGGGCAGGATGAGATGGGGGAGCTGAGAGGATCTGTTGGGGAATAGGTGGGTGATGTAGGGTGAGGCCCCAAGGTGGGCATGAGCCTAGCTGGGCACTCGGGGATGGAAGGCAACGTGGCTGGAGGGATTGGAGCTGGCCTGAGCCCCTGGAGAGCAGGACCACGTCACATTCATCTACCTTGTGACTCCATGTCCGACTCCAGCCTGAGTGCAGAATGGGCCCGGCTCTGATTGTTCAGTGGAGCAAATAAATGAAGGACGGCAGGGCGACTGGGTCTGGGCTCCCCTTCACCCCAGGCCGGGGCAGGTACCCAGGCAGCCGAGGCCCCGAGAACTCTTCTCCAGCCCAGGGGCTGAGTACAGGAGAGCTGAGACCGCAGGTAACTGCACTGTAGAGGTCGGCCACTCCTGCCCACTCGCTGCCCGCTTCGGAGGCGCAGGGCTGCGTCAGCCCCGAGGACGACGGGACGCAGGGGATGTGCCTTCCGTTGCCTTCCCTGCCCTCGGCCCTGGTGCCCCACTCCTGCCCGTGCACGTCTGTATTTTCAAGCAGAAGCAAAGCCCTGAGGTTGTGCCCTGGTACAAAGATCGGCCATCTTTTACCTGAGTTGCTATATGCAGGACCTTCTCTGACCCTCACGGTGATTTCTGTCGGTTAGGCGTTATTAGTGTCCCCTTTCCAGATGAGGAAACGGAGGCACAGAGAAGTTGACTTACTTGCCTGAGGTCACACGGCTAGTAGGAACAGAGTCTTCCTGGTATGATCTTCAGGGAGGCTGGCAAGGCCCTTTGCCACACAACAGTGCTCCCACAGAACTCTCTGAAATTCCACCAGTGCAATGACGTCATCTTTTTTTTAAAGCTACAGACACCATGAGTGGTCCCCAGACTGTGGGAGCTCAAAGGGTCTACAGAGACCACCTGGGCCCACCCCTCCTGGCACCTATGAGAGGCAGCACGTCATCACGTCTGCGGCCAGTGGTCAGGAGGCTGGGGATCCAGCTCCTTTGTCCCAAATATCTGTACGGCCTTGACCACATCCCACCCCCGCCCCCTGCCTGCAGCCCGCTTCTCTGATAAGGTGTTGGGAACATACTGGCCCATTTTTCGATTTGTGTGTATCCAGAAACAAGACAGTCAAAAGCCTCCTTTATTTATTCTGCACTCAAACTGGTTTTCGCATTTTAAAATAGTTTTAGATTTACGGAAAAGTTGCAAAGATAGTACAGAGAGTTCCCACATACTCCACTCAGTGTCTCCTACTGTTAACATTTCACATCAGTGTGGTGCGTTTGCCGCAATTAATGATCCAGGCTTGTTCCGTAGAATGAACTAAAACCCGTCCTTCGTTGACATTTCCTTAGCTTTTACCTCTCGTTCCAGGATCCCATGCAGGATGTACCACATTACATTTAGCCGTCCTGTCTCCCTAGGCTCCTCTCGGCTGTGACATTTTCTCCGACGTCCTTTGTTTTCGATGACCTTGACAGTTTTAAGGATTACTGGTCAGCTTTGTGGAATGTCCCTCCACTGGGATTTGTCTGATGGCCAGACTGGGGTTTTGTGTTTTGGGAAGAAGACCGCAGAGGTAAAGTGCCCTTCTCATCTCGTCATATCGAGTGTCCGTACTGCCAACATGACCTGCCACTGGCGATGGTGACCTGGGCCACCTGGCGGGTGGCATTTGCAGGGTTTCTCCACTGCGAATTACTGCTCCCCTCCCCTTCCATGCTGTGCTTTTTGGAAGGAAGTCACCATGCTCAGCCTGCCCTTAAGGAGTGGGGAGTTATGCTGTCCCTCCTCGATTAAATATCTGATAAAGTGTTTGGAATTCTTCTGCACAAGAGAGATCTGTCTCTTCTGCTCCTTCTGTTTATTATTCGGTCATTTTCTTATATCAATATGGAATCATGGATACTTATTTTATGCTTTGGGTTACAATCCAATACTACTTTAATTATTTTGTTGCTCAAATTGTTCCAACTTTGGCCATTAGGAGTTTTTCAGTTGGCTCCTGTGTCTTTGACATAGCCCCAGCATCGCGTTTGTGTGTGTGTGTGTGTGTGTGTGTGTGTGTGTGTGTGTGTGTGTGTGTGGTTTGTTTGTCAGAGCACTTCCTCACTTTTTGGCAACATTAGATGCTCCAGCCTCATCTTGTGTATTTCCTGCCGCAGTCCTAGAGCCCGGGTTCCTTTTACTGGAGGGTGGTATTAGGAACCAAGATGTGGGCGCTGTGTGTGTTCCTGGCTATGGGAGTGTCATTGCTTCTGGGCCAGGGTAGTTTCTAATGAAGGAAAGCTCTTACAAGGTTGCTTCTGGCAGTGGGGGCTTCGCTGAAGAGTTGCAGTAACCTGAGTTGTGATAGGGACCAGCCATGGCGGGGGGTTCAAGGCACCCTCCCCACTCGCCCCTTCCTGGTGCTGAGGCCAGGGGGAAGGGCACAGCCACCAGTGACTGCAGGGTTGCTTTGTGTGACGCACCCACTCATCTTTCCAACAGCCCTGCAGAACAGGGTGTGACCTCGCTCTGTCAGCAGGAAGCTCAGCTCTGAGACGGTAGAGCCTGCCCGAGGAATGTGGCTGCTAAGTGGTGGGACTTGGCTTGCGTCTACACTGACTGCTTTGAAAGACTTTAGAGAATTAGAGTGTCTTGGCTTCGCCCCCAGAAATGCTTCTGTCTTTGGTTTGGCATGAGCCTCGGGCCTGAGCCTGTTCTAAAAGCTCCCTAGGTAATTCTGACATGCAGCCAGGGTTGAGACATGCTGCTCTGTGCCATGCTACAACCGTGCCATAAGGAATGGGAAAGGTGGGCCTCGGTTTCCCCATATGTCAAATAAAGGTATTGGGAAATGTGTCCCTTCCTTCTGTTTCCAGTCCTCTGCGGTTCGAAGGATTTGTGACTTGGCTTTCTTACAGCCCTTTGTGCACGCACACACATACACATACATACACACACACACACACACACACACACTCACACTCCCTAGCTCTGTCAGAGTCAGGACTGGGTGTGAGGACGTTCACCACGGACTTGCCCACTCACTCCCACGTGTCCAGGGTGGGCTCCGGCCACCGGACTGCCGACCTCCGTAGGCACGGCCCCTGCAGCTGTGGCCTCTCGGAAGAACCAGCCACTTCTGTTCCTGCCCTAATGGGCACGATTGGAAATATTCCCCCAGCAACTGGAAAATAGTCCTAAAATAACAAAAGTGGAAAAGCAGACAGCTCTGGGTTGTCTAGGCCAAAATTGGATAGTAAAAACAAAACCATTTATAGTGTATTTAGCTTTGGATTTTTACGTATGTATCTGGAGAGGGTGAGGGGGTGCAGTGGTTGCATAATTCTCTCCCTAAGCATATTATGTCCCAGCTACTGGTGAAATCAGTTGGTCTTTCCAAAACCCACCCTGGCTGAAGGTAGACAGGGAGAGGGTCCCGTGGCTGGCTGTACCCCCTCCTGGATTGCATGCAAGCCTCTTGGGGGATGGGAGCACCCCAGGGGCACTGACGTTGGAAGAGTATCTTCTGGAAGGAAGAAGTCCTGGGATCCTTCAGCCTCTCCCTCACTACAGACTGGAAAAAGCCAGCTCAGAGAGGGGAGGTGACTTGCTCCAGGACACAGAGCAAACTGGCATTAGAGCTAGGAAGGACACAAGTGTCCCGACTCTCAGCCCAGTGCTCTTACCACTGCCCCCCTGTTGTTTTTTGGGGGGAGGTGTTGGGATGGGGAATCCTAGCTCTTCAAAGAAAATTGGCCCCTCAGAGGGGGTGCGCCGTCCAGCAGTTTGTACAATTGGGGGAAGAGGATTCTTCTGCTTTCTGAGAATTCCTGATCCGGTACCTTGGGGGAGCTGACGAAAGGGGAGGGAAAAACAGAAGAAGGAACAGAAGGCACAGCTGAGTCAGCCAGACAGCAGACACGGCTGGTTCCCAGAGAGGAGAGGGGCTGCGTAAGGACACTGGGTGCGGCAGGTTCCTTGGTGGCCTGGTTAATGGGGGAGGCTTTCGGGAGCAGTGGCCAATGGAGGGTCCCCCTGTGGGCATGGCTGTGACCGCTCCATCTGTAGGAACCCCGGGCAGCCCTCAGGTGAGTGTCCTGGAGGCGAACACAGGTGGCCCCAGCCCCTCCCTTGCTTCCCCACGTTCCCTCAGTGCTCGCCTAGCTCTTCCTCCCGCTGCTGAGGCCAGAAGTCTGGAGCTGCTAATCAGGATGTCTTTGCTGGTGCAAGGCGCCTCGTGTCCCGCCCTGCTGCCTTTCTGATTGTTGGAGCCATTCGTGAACAGTCAGGACAGGAGTGCTAGGGGCCCTGTGCCATCTGTCCTCAGGGCTGGGAGGCAGGTAGTGGGGGCCTGGGGCAGGAAGGACCATATACTGAGGCTTGTTATGTAGCGGGCACTCTGCCGAAGTCACCTGTGCAATGGCTGGCTTTCAAACTTCCCACTGAGCTCCATGCACTCCTCAGGAGCACCACATAGAAGGGAGAGAGGAGGATAATACCCAGCGGCTGAGGTCCCATGTCTGTATACTCCTTGAGGCTGGGTCAGTGGGGGATGGTTTCA
Source organism: Avahi laniger (assembly GCA_963575035.1). Lineage (NCBI taxonomy): Eukaryota > Metazoa > Chordata > Mammalia > Primates > Indriidae > Avahi > Avahi laniger. The sequence goes on along the minus strand of CAUYSK010051912.1, from coordinate 3,120 downwards.
GCTTCAAGTAACAACAAACCCAGCTGACGGTGGCTTCAGCCATAAGGCCACTATTGTTTACCTAATGAGAAGTCTGGAGGTTAGGGTCAGGGCTGGTTTAGTAGCTTAGTGATGCATTCAGTTTCCAGATTCTTCCCACTTTTCTGTTCTTCCATCGTCAAAGTGTTGGCCTTTGGTCCTCAGGTTTGATCCTCATGGTTGCAAAATGGCAGCTCCAGCTCCAGCCATCTCATCCATTCAGAGACAAATGGCTTTCTTCTCCTAGGCTCAGTTCTTTTTTTGAGAGAACAAATGTTGTTCCGCATGCTTTATTGGCCACTCCTAACTATGGTGAACAGTCACCATCTTTGCTCATAATTCTGTGGGTCAGCAATTTGGGCTGGGTTCAGCAGAGTGGTTCTTCTCCTGGTCTCTTCTGGGTTTGATTATGAAGCTGCGATCGCCTGGCAGCTTAACCGGGCTGGATGGTCTAAGATGGCCTCAATATGTGACTTGTGGTAGGTGCTAGCTGTTGGCTGAGCCACACGACTCCAGCAGGCTGGCTCAGGCTTCTTCACATGATGGCAACAGTCCAAAAGGGTGAGTGTGGAGGCTGACATGCCTCTTGAGGCCTAGGCTCAGACCTTCACAGCGTCTCTTCTGCTGTGTTCTTTTGATCAATGCCAGTCCCAAGGCCTCCCTGTTTCCACCAACAGGCGAAAGTGGACTCCACCTCTTGATTGGTCCTTGGTGAATATCCTGTTGGATGCTTTCCCATGCAATATGTCCATTACCTCTTTCAACACTGAGAGGTAGGACTTTGGGTTCATTTTTTTTCTATTTTTTTTTTTTAATTCTTCATATACCAGTAAAGTTTCATTTTTTGTTTTTGCTGGGTGGTGGTAGGTGTTACTTCTCCCATTTACAGATCAGAGCACTGAGGCTCAGGGAAGCCACATAATTACCCCGGGTCACAAAGCTGGTAACTGGCTGCTCAGGGCCCCTGAGAACCCAGGAAGAAGCACAGATTGGACCCTGCCCTCAGTTGGAGGAGCTCCCGTCATGGGGGGCTCCTGTCTTCTTTCTTTTTCTCTTGGAATGTAAGGGTGGAGAACAGGGTCCATGTCTGAGCAAAGTGAAAACACCCATAAATAATTATGTGCTAGGTGCGAAAGAGCCAGTTAGGTTGAAGAGTGGCATCGAGGGAGGTCCCAGTCGAGGCTGGCAGTGGTGGTCTGTCACCCTGGAGAGATCAGTGGGGGCGGGGTGTCGGAATAGTAAGGGGAAGTAACCATCAGTATGTTGTACTGTGACCCTGGCCCACGCAGACCCCGCCACTAACAAAAAGTCTACCCTTATTATAAGCAAAGATCTTCTATTTATTCTCTTCTGTTTTATTCTGGAAAAAGAAATTGTTGGTGGCATTCTCACTAACGGGACGTGACCTGCAGTTTGAAGAACGCTGCCCTTCCTTCCTTCCTGTGCCATCCCTGACGCAGCAGGAGGGACGTGGGCAGCTGTGCTGTGTGCGTGTGCTTCTAAACCCTGACCTGGGCACGCGTCCTCTCACACGGGCACCACACATGCAAAGGGAGCGCTTTCCCCTTGAAGAAAACCTGGGTTCGGCTTCAGGTCAGGAGGGCTCCAGCCCCACATCCTGCCCTATTTAGGGGTCAAGGGTCAAAGTTTGCTTTGTCAGCCTTCCCAGGGGCACCACTGGCTCCTGCTCAGCAGAGAGGCCCTGAGGGAGCCTCAGAGAGCGCTCGTTCCACACACGCCACCCTCACCCTGCTGACTCACACTCACTCACATATACCCACATTCACCCACACGCACTCACATGCACCCACACCACACTGATCCCCACACTCATACACACAACTGAGGAATCCCCAGATGGAAGAGGCTCACAGGGCCCAGAGCCCCCGTGCCTCTCCTCCTAGAAGCCAGGAGCCCGTCCCTCCTGGCACATCAGTGTGTCCAGGAAGCACCACTGAGCGCTGAAGTCCAGAGGTTTTATTAAGGTTTGATTTCACAGGTGTGATCAATCCAGTCATCGGTCTTGTGATTAAACTCAGTCTCCAGTACCTCTGTCCTCCCTGGGAGTCAGGGGTGGGGCTGAGTTCCAACCCGCTAACGTGTGCTCGGTCTCTCTGGCAAGGTCCAAAGGGCTTCATTATGAATAACAAAAGACACTCCTATGGCTCAGGAAATTCCAGGAGTTTTTGAAGTTCTGTGCCAGGAATGGGGACAAAGACCAGCTGTGTTTTTTTTTTATGGTATACCACACTCACCGCTCCCCACACACACTCACATTCCCTCACACACTGTGGTTCCCTTGGGCCTGGGCTAGGAGGCAGCTCGACCTTGAACCTCTGAAGAGGCGAAGAGACCTCTTTCCTTTGAAAGATGACATGCCCTGGGGTCAGTTCAAGTTCAGGTTAATGCACAAGTTCAGTGAGCTGCAGCTCAAAGTAGGGCAAGGCAGTGGCTGAGCTGAGGTGCTGTCTCAGAGTGGAGAGCAGGGGCTGACAGAAACTTCTAGAAGTTGTCAATGGAAAAAAAAGACCAAACTCTGTAAAATAACTTTAAAGAGATTTACTCTGAGCCAAATTTGAGGACCATGACCCGGAGCCACGCCCAAGAGGCCCTGAGCAAGTGGACTCGCAGAGGTTGGGTTACAGTTTGGTTTTATACATTTCAGGGAGACATAGGTTACAGGTGAAGTCATAAATCAATACGTGGGAGGCATACATTGGTTTGGCCCGAAAAGATGGGCCATCTGGAAGCGGGGGCTTACAGGTTATAGGTGGGTTTAAAGATTCGTTGACTTGTAATTGGTTAAAGACATGAAGCTTTGTCTAAAGGCTTGGAAGGTTTTAACATAAGGAGCTGTTTATCAGAGATAAGCCACTGGACATAGATTTGTTGTGTAAATTGAGGACCTGCAGGTTTGTCTTGCTCACTCTTAGGCCTGTTAATGGGTTACAAAGGATGTCCCCAAGAAGGGAGGGGGACATGATAAGGCATGTCTGACCTCCTTCCTCCTGGCAGGCAATTTATTTTTAGGATATTTTGCCACGAGGGGGTCCATTTAGTCAGCTGGTGGGGGTGAGTCTTAAAATTTTATTTTAGTTCACA